>JAQHUG010000234.1:2708185-2741619 GCA_028555095.1 Dicrostonyx torquatus | reverse complement strand
ATATACATGGGAAAGTATAAAAAGACAAGATCTCCTGAGTAAAATGGGAGCATAGGGACATTGGGGGAGGGTTGAAGGGGAAGGGGAGAGGCAGGGAGGGGAGCAGAAAAAAATGTAGAGTTCAATAAATATCAATAAAGAAAAAATGTTAAAAAAAAAGAA
Source organism: Dicrostonyx torquatus (assembly GCA_028555095.1). Classification (NCBI taxonomy): domain Eukaryota; kingdom Metazoa; phylum Chordata; class Mammalia; order Rodentia; family Cricetidae; genus Dicrostonyx; species Dicrostonyx torquatus. The sequence continues at coordinate 2,741,457 of JAQHUG010000234.1, read as the reverse complement.
CATTCACATGATCAAGTATCATGTGTTTTAGAATATTTTGATTTTTTATTTAAAGCAGTAATGGGAAAAGATTAATTATGAGTTATCCACCCATTTCAGCTGTAACAAACTTTAGGGGCCAGCAAGGTTGCTCAGTAGGTGAAGGCACTCACTTTCAAGTCTGATGCTTCAGTTGAATCCCCAGGATATACATGATGGAAGGAGAGAACCAGTTCTTGCATATTGCCCTCTGACCTCTCACACATGCACAGATACATGTATTTGTGCACACACACAAAATATATCTAAAAGTCTTTAAACTTTATTGAAGTGCAAAACACATGAATAGCATGTAAAGTGGACGATTTTATGAAGTCTGACCTGTAAACACACCTATAAAAACTGTCACTTAGCATGCCAAGAGTTCCCTCCATTCCCCCTTTGAAAGCTCTCCTAAGTGTTCCACTGACTTGCTTTCTCCAACTATAAATTAGTTTGTATCCTATGGAATCCTGTTAATGAACTCATTCTCTCTCTAAATATACATATAGAGAAAAGATATATATATAATATACATTTTATATGTATATATTACATTTCATTTATTAGTCGGGGGCACACCCCATGTCCCAAGATGTCAGACTTGGTGGAAAGTGTCTTTATTAACTATGTCATTTTGCTACCCTAGTATATAAATTTCATCTTGCCTCTTTCACTCAGTTATTAAGATTCATCCATGTTGAACAGGTGTGTGTCAATGGAGTGCATGTATGTGTGCATGTGTATGTGAGAGAGATTTCAAATTTTAAAATAAGGGAGCATGTAAGCATGCTGGGTTTTTTTTTTTTTTCACTCTGAACATGGGCCAGTACCAGTAAAGTTACCTATGAATTGTACATTAACCAACTAATGGCAATGATGAGTTAATCTATAACTCCATCTGTTAGCTGTTAACATGACCCCCAAGTTTAACCTCCTCTTGACTATCAGACCCTGGTTCTAGACATACCGTCTCTTGAGGAGGTAACTGAAGGCAGCCTGGAGGACTTGAGAGAGTGTGTAGCTCTGTATACTCTAATGTGTGTGGCTTTGTAACCAGCAGACTGGCATGCGTGGTGTACTGTAAAAACTTCAGTTACTCTCTGACTGGCTCAAGTTATACAAATACCCCAGCCTTGTCTTGGGGCAGACTCTGTTATATCAGGGAGATGATTGCTACAAAAGTATTCACTTTACGATTTAATAATGGCCAGGTGTGGTGGCGCATGCCTTTAATCTCAGCACTTGGGAGTCATGACAGGTGGATATCTATGAGTTTGAGGTCAGCCTGATATATATGGAGAGAGAGAGAGAGAGAGAGAGAGAGACAGAGACAGAGAGAGAGAGAGACAGAGAGACAGAGAGAGAGAGAGAGATATCCAGAACATCCAGGGCTACCTCGAGACTCTGTCTCAAAACACGGGGGGGGGGGGTGTTGGAAGGAGGGAGGAAAATAAGTTAATAATGTGGGATGGAGCATTGGCTTGGTGGCTAAGAATACTGGCTGCTGTTCCAAAGGATTGGGGTTCAATTGCCAGCACCCACACATTAGCACACCAGTTCCAGGGAATCCAATGTCTTCTTTTCACCTCTAAAGGCATCAAGCTCACATGTGGTACACAGACATACATGCAGGCAAAACACCTATACACATAAAATTTAAAAATAAAATATTTTTTCAAGATTCAATAATGGTGAGGTCTAAGGAAAGAATGAGAATCATATGGAGTTCCAGCTCTTCAAAGACATCCAGATAGTTTTGATTCTACAGTTTAGCTAATTAGGAGTGTATGTTATTTTCATTTTCCTAATAGAGCTGTTCTTTAACCTTTAAAAAGAAAAAAAATACTAATAGGCACAGAGGATTGTGACTATAATTCCAGCACTTAAGAAGAGAGGCAGGAGGCCTGCTACAAGGTCAAGGCTAGCCTGGTCTACATGCAAGTTCCAAAAAACAACAAAAGCTATGAAATGAGAACGGACTTCAAAAAGGAAAACAAACAAAAAAGACTTATGAAGTGACTAAATTGTACATTGGAAATTATTTTAATTTACATCTCAAGAGTTTATCTTTTGGTCAGGCAGTGGTGGCCTTTAATCCCAGCACTCAGGAGGCAGAGGCATGCAGATCTCTATGAGATCGAGGCCAGCCTGGTCTACAGAGTGAATTCCAGGACAGTCAGGGCTACACAGAGAAACCGTTTCTTGGGGTGGCGGGGGGGGGGATGCTGCCTCCCTTCTGAGCTAGGTTATACCTGTCTAGTAGCAAAATTCTTAGTCCAACTTCCTTTAACAAAAAAAAAAATCACTTGAATTCTTTATTTATTTATTTATTTATTTTGGTTTTTCGAGACAGGGTTTCCCTGTAGCTTTGGATCCTGTCCTGGAACTAGCTCTTGTAGTAGCCTGCAGCTGCTCTGAGCACAAGACCCTGATGGCAGGGGAGTGGGTTCTGATAAGTCTGCAGTTGAAAGATCCCAAGAGCTGGGGCGTGGCCAGAGCCCTATATAAGCTGCCCCTGAGCACAATAAAGTGGGCATTCTTGGCATTCTTGTCTCAAGGATGTCCCTGTGCCCCCTGTCTGTCTGTCTGTGTGTGTGTGAGACTTTTACATTTTCAGCCTAGTTCCCGTAGCAAGTAGAGCATGGAATGGAACCTGTGTAGTTTTACAATCTGTGTTTTCCAGTGGTCTTAAGTGACCTCTGTGAAACGTTTGTTTGATACCACTCCCAAAGGGGTTGTAATCCACAGGTTGAGAACAACTGACTTAGGGAGTTCCAGGCTAGCCAAAGGTACATGTAAGACCCTTTCTCAATAAACAATTACAAAAGGTGCCAACAATATGACTCAGTGGATAAAAGCTTTTGGTACAAAAGCCTGATGACCTGAGTTCAATTTCTAGAACCACATAAAGGTAGAAGAGAAAAACAGACTCCACAAATATGTTCTCTGGCTTTTCCTGTAGCACCTGTATGTACACACACACACACACACACTAATAATAAAGTAACTGCCAGCAGCCACTTTTCCAGGCCTGCCTGATAGCTGGATACCTCCTGAGCCAGTGTTGGCATATCCTGCAATTAGAAACTTGTATTGGGGTTCTACAGATCAATTGGTACTAACTCTACTCATCCACAAACCCACTGGCAAATTCTTAAATCAGAAAACAGAATTACACACATTATGATCCACTCTTTTCCTGTTCATTTGAAACTTCCCCAACAAGAAGGGCTCTGGGTAGCTGGTAGTGATTACCCCTGATTGATACCCTTACTCTTTCTTTTTCTTGGAATTAAGCTGTCCCTTTTCAAGAAGTTCTTTTTTTATTCATCTGTTTTTAACCAAAGGAAGTGATGGGCCCAGTCATAGTTTAAGTTTCTTCATAGGTCCTTAAGTTTCTTTCATTGTATTCATTTTTAAAGGTCTGTCTGTCTTCTTATTCAATCTTCTTTCCTGTTGAAGGCTACTACATTATACTTTAAGATGATTGTGCCTTCTTAAAACAGTTGTCTGTTGAGTTGTTGATGGGTATGAGTATTGGTATCAAGCAAATGTATTTATATTAGCTGAGCAAGGAAGGGCTCCTAGGGGTGCTGCTTACAGCAGACTTGGCCTGCTGAGGGTTGACACAAGTGGAAGCACAAGTGCCTCTTGCACTTTATCCTCCCTCCCTTTCTTTTTGCTATCCTCTGAAGTTCAAGCTCTTCAGAACACTTACTTCTGGTTGTGTTTATAACATCCCTAGAACTGCGGAAGCACCATGAGAAGAGGGACTGGATCTTTGGGAATGAGGACTTGGAGGCATGCAGTTGTAGTCTCATGGTAGATGCTCAGTAAACATATATTAAATGTGTGAATCTTGATTGGAAACACAGAGCCACAGAACTGAGCCACATGTAGGAGTTATGGAACATCTTCCACAAAACAAAATTCCAAATAGTGATCCAAGATCATAGGATCCAGGACCACTTGGGAGCCTGTAGACCAGAAGCTAGACTATGGGCACACCAGCTGCTGCTGAGAGAGAGTAAAGCAAGGTGGCAGTAGGTAATAAGTTTTTTGTGTTGAGCTTGTGAAAACTATAGTACAAAACTACCATATATCCCAGAATAACTTTTGCAGAATCCTTCCTCTCACCTATTGGTGTGACCACTAGTGTCAGTTCTTGGGACTACACTGTCCTTGTTTTATTGTTCCCCATCCATCAGTATCACAAGTGTGATGGCTCTTTATTGAGAGCCAGGACTAGAATGAATTCAGACAAATGTAAGAGTATGCATAAAAAGGCAACTTTTACCTTTTGGCCTATAGGAGTCTGATTATAACACTTGCTTGTTCATTTCCTGGCAGCTCAGATCAGAAATAAACACACAGAAACTATATTATTTAAATCACTACTTGGCCTATTAGCTCTAACTTCTTATTGGCTAGCTTTTTTTTTTTTGTCTTGTTTTTTGTTTTTCAAGAGAGGGTTTCTCTGTAGCTTTGGAGCCTGTCCTGGAACTAGCAACTAGCTCTTATAGACCAAGCTGGCTTCGAACTCATAGAGATCCTCCTGCCTCTGCCTCCCAAGTGCTGGGATTAAAGGCGTGCGCCACCAGTGCCTGGCTTGCTAGCTCTTACATATTAATTTAACCCATTTCTATTCATCTTTGTATTGCCACGTGGCTGTGGCTTGCTGGGTAAAGTTCCATCCTGCGCCTGTCTCCAGCGAGGCTACATGGCTTCTCTCTGACTCTGCCTCATCTCTCCCAGCATTCCGTTTAGTTTTTCCCGCCTAACTCTTTCTGCCTCTTCTATAGACTCAAAGCAGTTTTATTAACCAATAGTATTCACAGCATACAGAGGGGAATCCCACATCACTTGCTGTTTAAATTAGACCTTGAATTACATCCTTTCCAGTTTAAGTCATGCTGTGTTTATAGCCTACACCATAACCCAGTTGTTAGAGCCAGCAGCTCTCTCTCTACCCATTGTCCCCATCACTAAGACAACCCTTAATGACAGAAGTTGAGAGGTAGGCGTGGAATTGCTGTGAGTTGGCAAGCACAGCTCATGAGTGTGTTTGAGGACTTAATTCAAGAAAGTAGAGACCTGGGTCAAAATGAAGTTCTCTTTCCCAGTTTTTGCCATCTATTATGCTACTGCTCAGTTCTACCAATAGGGAGGGACTCCAGGCAAGGTCATGGGCTCCTGTGGAATAGAAGTTAAAGGCTTAGACCCTGAAGCCAGGAATCTGCCCTTTACTACCAAAGCTTGCCCTGTTTGTGCCCACAGCTTTGTATCATCCGCATTTGTGTATCTCTTGACAGGGGTAAGGGTGGGATAGGTCTGTATAGTAACTCTCTGCAAGGCCTTGACTGTGAAGGATCCAAACATCTGCTTTAGAGACAGCTTTCCCCAGACATTACAAAAGCCCCTGTTGTTTAGTGCCATAGAAACACATTGTCTCTTTAATAAAGCTGTCCTTTAGTCTGAGTTAAACTAGCATAAATGGATTTCTTGAAAACTGGAAATATAGTTGAGGAAGGAATTGGGTCATTCTATGTGGTAGACAAACAAGGGGTTGGTGATTTAGGTTAAGAGGTGTATGCCCTGTGCCCTGCCACATTTTCACCTCTCCAGCCTTCTTAACTTCTAGGTCTCATGCATGTTGTTGCACTTCAGAATTGGCCTGAGGACCAACAGGTCCCAGTGTACCTCTAGCAGATCCCCTCAGTTCTCTCCAGGGAGTCTTTATAAAACAGATTTCTTTTTATTTATGTGTATGTGCATTTCTCTCTGAGTGTATGCCATGTACATGGCGGTGCCCTCAGAGGCCAGAAGAGGTGGCAGATCCAGTGGAACTGGAGTTACAGGCAGTTATGAACTTCAAAGCCTGGGTACTGGGAACAAAACTGGGATCTTCCAGAAGAGAAGCAAGCACTACTACACCACTGAGCTTTGGTTTTAGCCTCAGGAGGAATTTTGAGCAAGCTCCCTAGGCAGTTTCCACTGCCACCCTGTGCCTGATCACTCCATGGCTTTATTTATTGCCATATATATGATTTCCCTGTGGTATTAGGAGTGCAGCATGTCTCATCACCTCCAGAAATTTTCAGGTCAACTCAGTGGTTCTTGAGGGCCTTCCTACTTTGTACAGATCCTGCACCTTCAAGAAGGATCAGAAAAAGAGTACATCCTTCATGCATACATTAAGGGAAGGGTAAAGATCCAAAGAAAGATGTAGTGTGTGATGTGTTCATAGGAGGGAGATGTGTGTGGTGATCATCCCCACATACTTAGATCTGAATGCCAGGTGTCTGCTCTTTCAGCCCTCCCAGCTGCTGTAAGTGTCCTAGTAACTCCATTCCTGAGGAAGCAGAGCAGAGAGCTTTCTCTCACACACTCATGGTCATGGAATAGTAAGGTGAGTCAAGATTTCAGTTCCAGGAGTTTCAGCTCCCTTCCCTTCCTCCATGGCAGAGCTAAAATAAAAGAACGTGTGTTGCCAGTCTGAGCTCATGTCATCTGACCTTCAGCTTGTGCCAGTCCTGAAGGTCACCTTGGTGGGGTGTCATCAAACCAATTATACACACATAAGACTAGCAGAATGGGGGTGGGGAGGTAGGACGATTGTAACTGTTCTTCGCTAGAGAAAAATTTAATTATGATATTTTACAAATGATCTTGGTGAGGGGGGTTAAGATAGCGAAACTATGATTTTAAAATTCTACTAACTATAGGATTTAGAGCTGAAGTAATATTGAACAGCATAGGTGGATACATCCTTAAATAGTAGAAAGGAAGCCCGGCATGGTGACACAAGCCTTTAACCCTAGCAGAGTTCTAGAAGCAGGTGGATCACTGTGAGTTCTAGGTCAGCAAGTTACAGAACAACCAGGACTACACAGAGAGACTCCATCTCAAAAATAAAATATAATAAATAAGTAAATAGGAAAGGTGAGAACTGTCCTGTTTATGAGCTTACGTTGGCCCAAATGCCAATGGGTATTAACACCATTGAGCGAAATAGCTTGTATTTGATAAAGCAGACCTTCCAAGATGCCAGCCTGCTGCTATAGTAGGAAAAGTTTCTACCTTGAAACCTCCTAAAGATGAGCACTTAGGAACCAGTGTGATAGGCACTAGAGGGCATACGACCCCTGTTTATGTTGAATATTTGATTAAGATGACATTTTTAACAATAAGTTATTTCTTTGTTGTTGTTATTTTGGGTTTTTCGAGACAGTTTTTCTGTGTAGCCCTGGCTGTCCTTGAAATTGCTCTTGTAGACCAGGCTGGCCTCAAACTCACAGAGATCCGCCTGCCTCTGACTACCATGTGCTGGGATTAAAAGCATGGGCCACCATGCCTGGCTAGCAGTAATTTAAAGAGAAAGAAGACCAAATGAATTAGAATAAGAACTAAGTGGAGCCTGGGAAGGAGAGATGGCTTGGGTTGAGAGCACTAACTTCTCTTGTTGAGGACCAGGTTTGGTTTCCAGAACTCATATGGCAACTCACAACTACCTGTAACTCCAGCTCCAGAGGATCTGATGCCTTTTCTGGCCTCCATGCACACTCCAGTCATGTGCATTTAACATGCATGCAGGCAAACACTCAGACATATAAAAATAAGTGTATCTTTAAAAAATAAAAAAGCTGGTCTGGAGAGCTGGTTTAGTGGTTAAGAGCATTGGCTGCTCTTTGAGAGGACCCAGGTTCAATTCCTAGCACCCACATGGCAGCTCACAACTGTAACTCAAGTTCCAGTGGATCTGACTCCCTCAAAAAGAGTCATCAATGCATATTTTTTTTAAAAGCGGAAATCCAAACGAGAAGGGGAGATTTTTTAAAATTTAGATTTAATTAATTAATTTAATTATTTAATTAATTAAAAAGCTATCTAGAATTTCCTTGTGGGGCTATGGAGTATGAGACTCATCTGACCTCACTAGTACAAGGGATTGAACCTTGGGTCTCATACATGCTAGGCAAGAGTTGTACTATTAAGCCTAGCCCTCTTGTTTTTATGTTGAGGCAGGGCCCATGCTGACTTTCAACTTGTCCAATAATTGGGATTATAGGTCTGCTCTTCTAAGCCTGGCCAGTATAACACTTGTATAAGCTATCAAAGTCATAGTTCAACATTCATGCTTCCAAGTGGGACAAGATGAAAACTTCTGGGGTGGAGTGGGAGAAAAGGTTTAGGTCAAGTGTCAACCCTCTACTTCATGACCATAGGCAAGGTATAACACATGAGCTTCCAGCTATACAGTGGGGGCCAGCTGCCCCTGCCTTGTAGTTGTGCAGATTCAATACCATTTGGAAGCACTGATTCATTAACTAGTACTTTACTTTCCCTCTTGAAGTTTCATGCCTTAAGTCAGTATTGCTGATGATAAGACATGAGGTATTGGCATCTTATCAAGCTGGTGACCCACCTTATCATGCCCCTAATCCACCCTCAAGATGGCCCTTTGTTAGTTCCCAGTCCTTACAATCCTTTCTAGAGTATCCTCCTAGGAACAGACTGCAATGGCAGCACATCTCTAAGCAAGATGATGAGAACTTGGCCCTGAAGGCTAAGAATCTACCTGCATGTGTGTAAAAATGGCAGGTGGACTATGGGCACACTCTAATAAGGAACTGAAGAATAGGCTATATATGTCAAGGATATATTGTGCTTAGTGATAAAGTTGTTAATCAGAATGTTCTTGTTTTGGTTTTGTTTTCTGTCACCTGACTCGAGTATTGTAATATCTTCTTTAACTTCATCCCAAGAATTGCTGGGGTTCTGCTTAATTAGATTCAGGCTCCGTTAGCCCAACAGCATTAGTACACTGATTCCCAACATCAAACTCAGATCTCAGACATGGGGACAGGTCCCCTTACCCACTGAGCCACCTCACCAGTCTGTGGTTTTTATTTTAATTTTTAATTCCCCAACTTCCCCCTCAGTGGGTCAACCTTAAGAACCAAGCTCCTAGCTGCAAGGGCCTGCCCTCTTTCTCCAGAGGACAGCTTAGGTGTTCAAACTTTGTAGGCAAGGTTGTTAAGCCTGATTCTGCCACTTAATTAACAGTTGTTTATATTAATTAGTTGCCACATGTACAGAAAGCAGTGGTCCTTTTTGAGGTTTCCAGTTACAGACCTAATAAGATCTGGCCTGAAATGGGACTTTCAGAATCTCCCAAGGCAAAGTAATAGCTTCCAAGTTCCTCTACAAGTTTCTCTTTCAGGCATAGACAGCTCTGCAGCCATTTTTCCATAACATACTTCATCCAGAAGGATGGCTGGAACAAGAGGGTGTACACAGGCTCTCCTAAGGTTTTGGTACTCCTTGTCAGGTGTTAAAACAAAGAGGATCATTGTGTTTCTTGGAACTGATCTAAAAGTCTATGTTTGCGATTAAGATCTAAGGAAATGCATTTCCGTTTAACACCCAGTAGTTTCTGATTGTGAACAGGCTCCCAACCTGTGCACCGGCGCCGTGCATGACTACAGACTCAGCCTCTTCTTTTGGTTCCTTTAATTAGTAGGAATTAAGTGGAGGCTGCTGCATATTTTGAGAATAAATAACACTGTTTAAACTTAGGCAGCCTTAACCATTAACTTAACCACTGGATTCTCGCTGCTACATGTCTCCTGAATAGATCAGCATAATCTTAACTAGGACTTAAAAATGCTTCATCCTCTCTCGGGAACTTAGAACTTGAAGCCCATGGGAGCCTTTGGAGGCTTAATGACTTTAATTATGGCAAGAAATATCTTCTGGTGGGTAGGAGTGCAGCTGGTGGGAGAGCCCTTTCTCGGAGAAGCCGGATGAGAGCTGGCAGAAGGGGGGTGGTGTTGGCCGCAGGGCCCCTGAGTTCTGAACTGTGTTTGTGGCTTCAGAGCTTTGATCACTTGCCAGGGAAACCTGGAAGGTCAGGCCAGGCTGCAGCCAAGCCCTGGAATGAGGAGCCAAGTCAGTGGAGCCGGTAGCTCTATGTCACTGCCCTTACCTCCCACCCTTGAGAAGTAACCTTGTCTGGCCACCCAGTCTTCCAGCCTTTCTTTTACCATTGGTCCTCTTTCCATGTTGATCTCCTTTTGGATTAGGCCTGAAAGAAACTAATAAAATGCCCTCTAAATGTAATTTGGTAAATCAGATACGCTGTGTGTACTTTAGAAGAAATCAGGGCTGGATTTTTTGTTGTTGTTTCTTTTTGTTTTTAACTCTGTGTGTTCCACCACAAATGACACCTGAGCACAGGTGACCTCTCCTGGTGGCTTATGCCAGGTTTCCCCATGTCTTCTAACATCACTACCAGTCCCAATTCTTGGCACCAGGGTTTTCTCACTGGTTCCCCGTGTGCCCTGCTGTGTGACCTCATTTCCTATGGAATGAAAAGTTTCTGTTGGAAAACAGGGCCCTTGGTGAGTTGGCTTTGTGAGCCCCCTTGCTTGGTGTGACTCATGTTTCAGGGCACAGGGCTGTCCAGAGTATGCAAGAGCCTGGTGTCTGGGTGGTCACTGCCTAGAGAAGAGTAAAGGAGGAAAAAGTCAGGAGTAAAGGTTTAAAATTCATTTATTTAGTGATCTCCAGAAAGAGAGGGGTACAATGACTCAATGAATGGCTGTTCGGACTAGGAAAAACCACCAAGAGAAAGCTGTGGTGGTAGATATGCTCAGCCCCTAGGTCCACTGGCTGGTCTCCACTGGAATGAACAGCATACCACCACCACCACTTGCCCCATCATGGCCTTCCTGTACAACACCACCAGAAGCTGTTACTGCAAGTCTGTAGGCTACAGAAATCTCCCATATTGGTGCTTAGGTGTCTGAATACTCTAAGGCAGGCTGCTTTTGAGCTTGAAAGCTGTGAAGCTGTGGAATCTGCAGCCACTACTCCTTAGAGAGCCATGTTCTCTGTCTCAGCAGACCCAGTGCCCTGTTCTCTTTTGCAAATGGCAGGATAGATTCCATCAGTTCTCTAGGCCAGAGGAAGGCCAAGGGCACAAATCCAGAGGTAGTCATCTGTCTAGCTTTTCCTCATTGGAGTTCTAAGAAAAGTTCACTTTCCTCCAGAGAGAGAAGGGGCAGAGCACACATTGTAAGTGTACAGGATGTTTTTTGAGAGCTTTGGAATCCAGAGGTGAGTGCATGCAAAGCCCAGGGCCTAAGAACTAAGGCAGAGCTACTTTTGATTTTACTGCTGGCCAGAGTCAAGATGTTTGCCTTAGAAGTCAGCACCCTCCTCAGTGGTACAACAAAAGATAGTATGGTGAATAGGGAGGGTGGGTTCTGAAATTGGAAGTGTGAAGACTTAGGACTACAGAGTTCCAAAAAGATACAGCTAAACAGACCTTTCCCAGTTGAAGAGTTGGAGGATCCACAGGTGACCAGTCATTGCTCACCACTGAGTGAAACTGATGCTGTGTGAGCCAACCCTGTTGGCCAGTTTCCTGGTGCTGAGAGTCAACTGTGAAGTCTGACACACAGACTGCCCTCTGCTGAGGGAAGCTTTTGAAGATTGGAGCTGCAATGAGGAACGGGCAGCAAGGCTTAGGGAATATTCCATGGAAGGCAAGTTAAATGAGGTAAAGCTGAGCCCTAGGGGTGCTGCATGTTACATCCTGCGATGTGAAGGACACTTAGAGAACCAGTAGAAGAACTGTCTAGTAAGGCTAGGAATGAGAGGGATGTTGAGTTTGGAAGCTGTGGGCAAGGGAAGTCAGATCTTATCCTAAGAGCCCTACAGTTAGGTCCCTGACTAAGAAAGGTCTTATTCTTTGCTGTAAGTAAGGCTGGCTGGGTAGGGAGAGCCCCAGGGAAAAAATAGTTGTGACTCACAAGGCACTAAGGTGGCAGCAGTGGGGATGGAAAAATAGTAGGTAGATTTGGAAGTTGGAATCAGTATAGCTTGGTGAGCACTTAAATGTAGGGGTGACACAGCAAGCTACAATTTCCATTTACCACCTTGAGGATGGAGACCAAGTTGTAGGAAAGTAAGAATTTATTTTATTTGTTTGAAGTTTTCTCTTTTTTTTTTTTTTTTTGGTTTTTCGAGATAGGGTTTCTCTGTGGCTTTGGAGCCTGTCCTGGAAATAGCTCTTGTAGACCAAGCTGGCCTCGAACTCACAGAGATCCACTTGCCTGTCTCCTGTGTGCTGGGATTCCCCAAGTGTGCGCCACCACTGCCAAACTGTTTAGAGTTTTCAAGACAGTGTCTTACCATGTGTCCCAGGCTAGTCTTAAACTCTGTTTACCTCTGACTGGCCTCAAACGTGCAGCCTCCTGAGTGCTGGAATGACCGATATGCACCATCACAAGCAACTTTAAAAAACAGGATTGAATGAATCATAGGCTCATGGCACCCACATCGTCCTGCTCAAGAAATGTCCTGCAAGGTCTGGGATAATGTGCTCTGCCCTGCTCTGGAAATAGCTTCAAAAGTTTAGAAGAATCTAAGCTGAAGCAGAAAGTTGGTGCTAAGTCATGGAAAGCAATTCTTGGGCCTCTAGTACCATGAGTTCTCCACTATTGTAACGTCTGCCACCTTGTGTTAAGCTATATGTAAGCATATCTGAGAACCCCATGAACATGTTCACATGGCTGAAAGGAAGAGTCCCCAGCATCCTCACCTTGCTTAAGAAGGAGTGCCTCACCGGCTGTGATGCCACACGCCTTTTATCCCAGTACTCGGGAGGCAGAGACAGGTGGATCTCTGTGAGTCCAAGGCCAACCTGGCCCACAGAGTGAGTTCCAGGACAGACTCCAAAGCTACATACAGAAAAACCCTGTCGAGGGGGGGTGGAGGAAAGGAAGAAAAGACATTGTCAGGTGTATTATGGTAGATGCTTCCAAAAGGTTCTTGTTTGTGTCTTTGGAGTTCCTATCACACAGTTAGTTGGCTGTCTTAAATTGTTCATAGATGGAACTATATAATTGAATGTTTTCATACCAATAACCATTTCTGTTAAGTTGTGGATGTATGCATTATTTAGTAATAGGCTACCAGAGCAAAATGTCATCCTTCTACTTGTGAGAGTGAGAAGTGGGAAAGGGGTTGATAATCCTTTACCCAAGTGTGCTGCCCACCATGCAACATTGATCCAAAGCCTGCTATACAGCAGGGAAGGTATTCTATGCATTGCTGAGGAAGGCTTTCTAATGCTGGGTAGTCAGTAGCAGCCAAAACTAATGTGCTTCACATTTGTCATGGATAGCTCTAGAAAATGCAATGCTTCTAGAGGATACCAGCCAGGAAAATAGGTCATTTCCATTTGTGCACTTTGTGGAAAGCCACTCTAGAGACAGGATACGCAACCTTGTATTCTTCATCTCTTGCCCATATGCCCCTAAACAAAACACCAACCTTTCCTGGTGATGCCCCCAGAAAGGTACGGTATATTCCACCATCATCACATGCAGAAGATGTGCTCCATAAGGGTAAATACCTGTCATTCACTATGTCTGCTGTTAAATAAATATAATAACATTATATTCTGTAGAGCCACTGGAATAGCTTATATGTCAGAACTTCCCATAAGAAGCTGTAGACACATCTTCCAATTAGCTATTGACAGTCCAACTCCTTGGTTACTCTTCATCAAGAATACAGAGCCAAGATTATGGTTATTTCCTGCTGAGATTATGTTTTGTCTTCATTTCCCTACACTAAAGCTTAGACATTAGGGAACTTATATCTAAGTGCTTAAAGATATAACTAAACAAAACTTAATGTATCTCAGAAGTTCCAAAGGACAGGTATTGATTGGTAGGTCTGAGCCCCAAACCAGGTCTGGATGTAACCACACACATCACACACACACACACACTCATCCCTATAAGGCCCTATTATAACAGAACCATTGTCATCAGAATGCTGTCTGCATTGGGAGTTTATAGACTTGGTCTTGTGGAAGAACTACCCCCATAGTCAGGGAACTCTTTCTCTCCCTGCCATAACCTAAATATGGACTCAGACAGGTTTCTTTCATTTACTGAGCATTGATCGAATCATCATAGGAGTGATGTGATTAGTAGGTTCTTGCCTTCTGAGGCTTCAGATTTTGTGCTTTGTAAAATAGAAGTATGCAGATTTTGCTCTTTCGTTACTTTGTATCACCTGCAAACATCTCCTTGCCACCATGTTTCTGGTTGCCTCTCCTTTGGTTCTACCTTTGCTGGCCTAAGTGAGGATAAAAGCAACCTGAAGATACCTCTGATGGGCAGGGTTAGCAAGGCAAGGCCTTTGGCTGCTGTTTAGTTTTGCAGGGATGTCTCACATCTAAGAAAGCCACAGCGTTTTCTTGCTTTTCCATCCTTTCAAGCAGCGTTACAGGTATATAACATTATAAAAATAAAGTTTACTCTAGTCACAAGACTGGTAATCTTCTAGCTAGGATTTAGATTGTTTGAAATATAATTTGGCAGGAGATTGGCAGTAGATAAAATTGGAAAATTTGTTCAAAGAACTTGGCTCCTCAAGTTTTTAAAATTACATTGGGGCAGGAGGAAAAGTGTAACCAAACAGTATTTTGTGTTTTTAAAATATAATGAAAGTCCCCATCTTGTAAATTAAGGTTATCCATGACCTTTCTTGAGGATTAAACAAACTCAGGATTAATGCATGCTAGCACATTTTACCACTGAGTAACATCCCCAGCCATCAGTCTTTTCTAAAGCCACCCACCTCTCAACAGGCATGCTCTCAGTAGGTTCTCTTTTCACCCAGTCCTGATATGTGCTGGAAATACAAATTATTTCAAGTAGCAGCTTGGTCCAAACTATCCTCAAACTCTATGTTGCTGGGATGATCTTGAATTTTATGATTCTCCTGCCTCTACCTCTTAAATGATGGGGTTACAGACACCATACCCAGTCCTAACACCATGCTAAGGATCTCTTTATGAAAGGCTAGGGCTTTAGGCATGGTTGGCTAGCACTCTGCCAATCACACTACATCTCCAGCCTCCATAAATAAAATTTTTAATGTAATTCACTGAAAATTTGCTCAGCCACAGGACTTGTCCTTAGATTCCATGCATTAGTGATTTGTCTAGGGTTGAGTTGTAGATGAGAGCTAAGCACTTTATTCTCTACCTGCCCTCCTCACCAAAGAAGTAAGGTTTGTTTTTGGTTTGGTGTTTCAAGACAGGGTTTCTGTGTGTAGCCCTGACCACCCTCAAACTCACTCTGTAGACCAGTCTGGCCTCAGACTCACAGAGATCTACCTGCCTCTGCCTCCCCCACCCAAGTGCTGGTATTAAACGCCACCATGCTTAACAAAACCATGTATGTTTTGAATAATCTTTTTTTAAGTGTTTATTTATTTATTATGTATACAATATTCTATCTGTGTGTATGTCTGCAGGCCAGAAGAGGGCACCAGACCTCATTACAGATGGTTGTGAGCCACCATGTGGTTGCCAGGAATTGAACTCAGGACCTTTGGAAGAGCAGGCAATGCTCTTAACCACTGAGCCATCTCTCCAGCCCTTGAATAATCTTTTGTATGGCTGAGAATGTATAGCCCCATGGTAAAGTACATAACCTGGTATGGATGAGGCCCAAGGTTTACACTCCCTGCCCCCAGTTCTGTGATGTCTGCCCTGAGTGGGTCATGCCTCTGAAACAAATGAACATTCATGTTCTTGTGAAACAAGAAATACAGGGAAGTCAAGGAGGCCCTCTGGCTGTGTAGTTTCCCCGGGCACATTCCAGGAAGGCATTTCCTACCCAGGCACTGTAGCCTGTGCCAGCCTCTCCAGGTGCACTAGCATCAAAGCTGGAGGGACAAGCACTCCAGTCAGGACATATCTGAACTCACACTCTTCACAGGTACTGTTTGAGATGCTGGATCCCTGGATGAAAACAGAATAAAAGATTGAGAGGCCCTCTTTATTTCTTCCTCTGGGAATGGAATTTGTGAAGAAGCCTAGGGTACTACTGGGGCAGAAACACAAGCACCTATCAGGAGTCTAGGAACTGTGGGTAGAGGTCTGCTGCCCTAAGGAACTTAATCTAAGAGAACAGTCATGCCATTTTAAATCTTGGCCTCGCACAGGGACATGGTTGTTTTGAGGCATGAAAGATTCAGTGACTTAAGATGCAGTGGTAGAGCACTTGCTCAGCATGAACAAAGCCCAGATTTGACCTCAACACTACAGAAGCAAGCAGAAAAGAGAATGACTGAAGCTTAGCAGGGACAGCCCACTGGTCACCAGTGAACACTGATAATAAAACAGCGAGGTAACCCTCAGCTGACTTTCTGATTGTTCAGTCTCAGTTTGTTTTTAAGGAAGGTACCTGTAGGACAAGGGCAAATCCTGCATCACTGCACCCAGGATTCCTGGGTTTCTTAAGCTTCTAAGGAACATACTTTATCTTCAGTGTTGTTAAGTTCTGACTTGGTCCCAAGTACAGGGGGTTGACTTAAAATGTAACAAAGTGACACTGCCCTCTAGTGGTCCAATAAAGTCAGTGGTCGTTCTTTGGGTTTGTGCACCTGTCAGTACAAGATTATTCCTGTGGAAGGAATTTACATTTATTCTCTGCTTATTTGTTGGGCTTATTCACTGTTTGTTCCCATAGTGACTGGCCTGGATGATAATTTGTTCATCTTTTAGCTTGCTGGTTTGGGAAGTTGGCTTGTTTTCCCTGTATTTTTTTTTTTAAGGGTGACTGACTGCCTCTGTTACAGTAGTTCAAGTCCTAAAAGCAAGGGTCTGTCTCATTTCTTCTTCAGATTCAACTCTGTTGTTCACAAGCTGGAGATAAAATGAGAAGGGTCACTGAGGTGGAAAGGAATCTTTTCTCCCATCTTTTCCTCTATCCCAACAACAAAATAAACTTCTATCGCTTCTCATTTGTTCCTAAGCCTTCTTGTCTTTTCCCTCTGACCTCTAGTTTTCCAACTGGTGGGATCAGCTGAGTCCCCAGAGCTTGCTGAGCCTGCCTCAAGCTCCACTGAACCCGTCTCTGGTCAGAGCCAGGAAATCTGCTTTACAAACTTCACAAGTGGTTTCTGATGTTCAGCCAGACTTGGCAGCCAACTGCTCTAAATCCCCACTTATTATTTCTTGTAAGCCCCCGATGGTGTCTACTAACATCTACAGTTTGTACGTTAAAAGTGACCATTTTGAAATTCATTCAGTAGTAGTCAGCATGCTCTTCTAACTGGATGGCATGGGAAGGAAGGAAGGGCCACAAGAGACGAACCAAAGGTATTTACTCTGGTTACCAGGGGCAGTGTGTTCATAGCAGAAAATATCAAAATCAGTACCTCTGCACTGGCTGGGCAAACTGCCCATCCATAGACTTGTTTTTAATATTCCAGCTAGATGGGAAAGAAAGGCTTTGCAGTAGTCAGTTACTCTTTTCCACCCATTCTAAGTCACCAGATTATTGGGATGATAGGACACAGTAAGTGGCTGTGTCTCCTGTTTTTCAGATGAGAATGTCAAGGCTTGGAAAAGTAGAACAACTTGCTCAGAGGCACAGATATTGCTTACTCTCTGGTTCTGCGTTTGAAGCCATGCCTGATTTATGAGGCCAGTATTGGTAGGGTCAAAAGACAGTTGCTGGGCTAGGCAGTGGTGGTGCACACCTTTAATCCCAGAACTCGAGAGGCAGAGGCAAGTGGATCTCTGTGAGTTTGAGGCCAGCCTGGTCTACAAGAGCAAGTTCCAGGACAGCTAAGGCTGTTACACAGAGAAACCCTGGCTCGGGGCAGGTGGGGACAGAATTGCCAACCTTTTCTCTTTCATGTTTCAGGCCAAAAGAGCAGTTCAGCGGGGAGCCACTGCAGTTATCTTTGATGTATCTGAAAACCCAGAAGCCATCGACCAGGTAAATCTCCACCAAAATCATTCCTACTGTCTGCCTGAGAGGAATTTGCTGTGGTTATATTGAGTAGGCACTGTTGTGACACCCTTGTCTCAGATTCTTTGCACCTATCTGCTGAAGTAATATGCCTGTGTTTGAGTATCATACCCTGAGGGAGGCATATAGAAAGTGGTTATGGGTCAGGAGTTAGGGATAAGGGACATTTTCAAATAGTCTTTCAGCCCATCTTAAAACAAGAATAGCACCCTATTCTCGCCTTTCTGGGAATCCCAAGTCTATAATTCTTGAAGACTTTGAGAATGTCCAAGTGGGGATTTAATGTTCTTTTTTGTGTATGCATTCATAAAACACATGTGTGCATGTGTGTGCTGAAAGCTAGACCTTGCATTGTCAGACAAGTGTTGTACCACAGAGCCACATTCCAAACTCTCTTGCTTGCTCGCTCTTTCTTTCTTTCTTTTCTTTTTGTTTTTTTTTGTTGTTGTTTGTTTGTTTGTTTTTTGAGACAGGGTTTCTTTGTAGCTTTGGAGCCTGTCCTGGAACTCAATCTGTAGACCAGTCTGGCCTCAAACTCACAGAGATCCTCCTACCTTTGACTCCCGAGTACTGGGATTGAAGGTGTGTGCCAACACCGCCCAGCCTCTCTTGCTTCTTAAAATAAGCATGTCTTTTAATTGGTGCCCTCTCTTTCTTGCCAGCTAAACCAAGGCTCAGAAGATCCTCTTAAGAGGCCAGTGGTATATGTGAAGGGTGCAGATGCCATCAAGCTGATGAACATTGTCAACAAGCAGAAAGTAGCTCGAGCAAGGATCCAGCACCTCCCTCCTCGAGTGAGTGGTAACTTGTCTGTTGCCTTCATTTCCTTTGAGCTTTCACTTTCAGCCATCTTGTCTCTATATCTAGAATGCTAGCGTAGTATCTGTTCCTATGGGTTGAGCTCAGCTACAAGACAGGAAAACAGAAATTTTCACTAAGTTTATTTATTTGTAAAAAAAGTTGTAAGCCGGGCAGTGGTGGCGCACGCCTTTAATCCCAGCATTAGGGAGGCAGAGGCAGGTGGATCTCTGTGAGTTCGAGGCCAGCCTGGTCTACAAGAGCTAGTTCCAGGACAGGCTCCAAAGCTACAATGAAACCACGTCTCGAAAAACCAAAAAAAAAAAAAAAAAAATGTAAAAGCTTACAGAAATAGACACTGTATGCTATGAAGTCTCTGGTTTCACTCATCTGGCGTTGCCCCTTTTCAGCCCATCCTTCTCAGAGACAAGCTGAAAAAACTGAAGGGATGACACTTTTAGCACTTGTTTCCCTTTGTCTCTTCCCTGCCATCTGACCTAGAGATAAGAAAAGGCCTATACTTCCTTCTGCCAATCAGGTAGATCACTGACTTAAAACTCCCCAACTCACAAATATGAACGTTAAGAATTTCTCAGGCGTAACTTCATTGTACTGAAACAGTAGTACAGCCCACTGATACTTGACTGACATCTTCTCCTCAACCTTGGAATCTGGGGCTGATGCCTATATATGTTTTCTTCCCTCTTCACAGTTACTGAACTGCTCCCATGTAGAATGATTCTTCCTCTCGCACCAAGTATCTGCATAGCACAGCATCTTATTAGGGTCCTGTTCTTACTGGCTAAGTGGATGTCCAAGGTGTAGCAGCTTCAGATGGCAGAAGGCAGTGTTCTTTGTGTGAAAAAGTTTAGAGCTGCCAAGTGCAGCTCAGTTGGTAGAGGACTTGCCTAGCATCCACGAAGCCCAGGGTTCATTCCCCCAGCAGTACATAAAGCCACTGTCATGGCACAGCTGTGATTCCAACATTTAGAAGGTGAGTAGTGATAGGGTTAGAAATTTAGGGTCATCTTCAGCTCCATAGCAAGGTAAGACCAGCTTAGGATAAATGCTACCCCCTACCCCACATCAAGAAAAGAAACAAGACGTTTGCAGAACTGATTTGCTGTCTTCATTTTAAAGGAAGAAGGAACTCTTGGGCAAACATGACTCATTGTAGTGGAAGCTGATTTTTGTGGAAGCACCATAAAATTTTCTAAGTTGTTGTAAACCATTAATTATATGCTTAGTAATAACTGTTCCCTCAAAACACAACACTCACTCCTTTGTCTATAACTGTGATTATTTGTGTTTATTCAGAGGGGCTTTTCTTACGAGGTATACCAAACTTTGTACTGTTTTAATGGGAGACTAAACTTTACAAATGGCTCTCTCAGCTACTAGGAAGCGTGAGGCTAATATAACTCCCCCACCCCCATCCTGGCACATTAAGGCACTATCACTGTGTTCATGTGAGCAGAACCCCACAGGCTTCCTACACACTGAGGGATCCTGTCCTCCCTCGTCCACTCCATCTCCTGACCAGGACTGACAGCCCACATGCCCACAATCAGGCCAAAGAGAACATGGCTCATGACATTTGTGTTCTCTTCTAGCAACCCACTGAGTACTTTGACATGGGGATTTTCCTGGCTTTCTTCGTCGTCGTCTCCCTGGTTTGCCTCATTCTCCTTGTCAAAATCAAGCTGAAGCAGCGTCGTAGTCAGGTAACCCCTAAGAGCAACCTGTGAACCCCATTACTGTGTTGCTGATGAAAGTTAGAGGTCTAGCCAACCTGCTGTTCTTGCTCCCCTACCTTTCTTAGTGTTCTGGAGAATGCCAGACCTCAAGTGCTGAGCCCTAGTGTTGAGAAGGGCAGGCCTGAAAAGGCCTCCTCGTTGGGGGTATTCCAAGCGAGTATTTTGAAGGAAATGCCAAATAAAATTTTGTTTTGGAATGTGAGACCTTTGCTCCTCAGGTAGATTTAGAGTTGGTAGAAATACATATTGTCAGGTCCCCAGGTCTTGTGATAAAATTTACCTCTGCCAGGCCCTTATGATGACTCTTGATAAACAGTTAGCCATACTAGTACTCTAGCCAACCCATCACTGCTGCTTACAAGAAAGATCTGCAGGCAGAGGGTGGAGAGAAGGGGGAAGCAGGAATATAGACTGAGATGTGTGGCAGTGTGACACCTTGGCGAGAAGGTACCTTGGAGAGTGACAGTCAAAAGAAAAATGGTTTCAGTTGTCAGGAGGTCTGAGGGGCCATCACCAGCAAAAACTGGGGTTATTGGCTAGTATTTATCCACTCACACTGTGTGTCAGATGCTGAGCATTCATCTAAACGTTCATTTCCCTCAACAAGGAGGTATTTGACACAGGGCCTTCTAAAAACCAAAGTCCCACAGAGTTGGGAAGTACCAGAGACAGAGAATTGCCTTTTACCTTGAAGGCAAGACTTTGGAGTAGGGTCACTTGGGAAAATCCTAGACAAATGTCATGGGCACTCTAAAAGTTCTATAAAATACAGTGACAGGATGAGTTTTGAGCAGTTTCTCAAGAATCTGTTTGACCTGAGTGAGACTAGTATTGTCTGTCCCAGTGTCCTGAGTGCCACGCATGGCCTGGGGTGTGACTACTACTATATTATGTACCAACCCTGACCATGTTCTACCTTACAGAACTCCATGAACAGGTTGGCCGTGCAGGCTCTGGAGAAGATGGAAACCAGAAAATTCAACTCCAAAAGCAAGGGGCGCCGGGAAGGAAGCTGTGGGGCCCTGGATACACTTAGCAGCGGCTCCACATCTGACTGTGCTATCTGTCTGGAGAAGTACATTGATGGAGAGGTAATGTTAGAGACAGGACCTGTCTTGGGTGGGGAGGGGATATATGGTCCCCAGAGGTGCTGGGGACCACCATGACCAGAGTTCCCTACAATCTTGATTCCATGTCCAGGCTTTTAAAGGTATTTCTCTTAGGGCCTGGGAAGACATACTAGTCTATAGATGGTCTACCTAAGTGGGTGACTTTAGAAGTTAATCAGAAGTCCGTGAATGCCAGCGATGGTAGCACGTGCCAGTCATTATAGCACTTGAGGCTAATCAGGAGAATTGTGAGTTTAAGGTCATGACTCCAACAACAAAACAAAACAAACAAAAAAGTACATGGTTAGACAGAAAATATGTAGATGCATGAACAAGTTGTTTGCTTTGCTTTGAAGAAGTGGTTATGTGGTATGTTTACTTGGGGAAAAGTCAAGAGATTTGGTGCCTTTGTTTTCACTTGTAGCTCTTTATTAAAAGTTGGAATTAAAGTACTAGGAGCAGCATAGACCATTCACCTATAACCACCCATCATTAGTGCTTTGTTACTTTGTGCCTATCTCCAGTTGGATAGGTACACACAAAAGAGTTGGGGTGGGGGTGGAGCAAACCGTTTGAGAGTCCAGGCCTTGGATAGCTTCTGATGGATAGATTGCTGGACGGAAGTGTGTTTACACACAGGCACTTGGAATGATGCTCTTGCATGGACTGTAGGTACAGACCTAGCCCAGGCAGGTTCTTGGTTTGGCAAGTGACTTCATCCAATATCTGCATTTATGATCCGAACCAGCGTACTAGACACTCACAAAGGCTACTTAGGTGAGAAGACGCAGGCATTCTAAAACACCACATTAGTTATTAGTATGAATACACTGTGTCAGGCTTGTGAGAAAATAAAAGCAAAGCAACAAGAATAGTCAGGATGACACTTGGAAAACCTGTCATAGACTGCTTTCCTTAGAGTACGTGGCCCCAGCAAGGGTTCTTTGTACTTGACCTCCCTCTGTATATGGTTCAGTGACTCTCAGCCTTCCTAATGCTACAACCCTTTAATATAGTTCCTTATATTCCTTATTAATTTAATTTCCATAAAATTATTTTCGTTGCTCTTTCATAACTGTAATTTTGTTACTCTTATGAGTTGTCATGTAAATATCTGTGTTTTCAGATAGGTTTGGTGTGTCACAACCCAAAGACTGAGAACCAATGCTCTACATCAGCATAGATGACCTAGGGTGTTTGTAACTCTCCCTGCAAACCCCATGCTCTCTAGCCTGAGGCTTTGGACTTAGGTGTGCCCTCCAGCTCCTGGAAAGAAACCCACTTCCTTGCCTTCCTTGTCCTTTAACCCTGAGGACTATGATTGGGCCATGTAGATTGAGCAGTTTCAGTTTCCTTCTCCCTATGGCCCTACTTGAAGGAATGAAACTGGCCCTTACTTGGAATTAGGGGAGTGAGTACAAAGTGTTTTAACTTTCCATTCCTATAACAAATACCCCAGTAATAAACATAAAAAGAGCAAAGATTTGTTTGAGCACATAGTTTTTAGACAGTTTGGCCCATGATCATTTGACTGCAAATAGGGAAGCAGCATATCATGACAAAAACATGTGATGGATCGGACTGGAAATACAGCAGTGGTTAGGAGCACATGCTTCTCTCGGAGAGGATCTGAGTTCTGTTCCTAAAACCCGTGTTGAGTGATTCATACCTACCTGCAACTCCAGCTCCAGGGGACTAGTACCCTCCTCAGGCAACTACATTCACGTGCATACACGCAGTACAAACACGTAAGAACGCATTCATATAACTAAAAGTAAAAATTAAGGCAGTCTTGTACAAAATGCAGCTGTGCTGCTTTGTAAGTCTGCCTGTGTTTCTGAACTACTCAGAAAAATGTACCTTTTCTTCTTCCTTGTTCTTTCTCCATGTATGAACTCCCTTCTCTGCTCCATTCTCCCCTCTGAGCAACTTTTCTACCTTTCCTACCCTGAAAGTTCCCTCTTCATCTCTAATAAAATTTGTCATCTCAGGTTGGAGAGATGGCTCAGAGGTTAAGAGCACTGGCTTCTCTTCCAGAGGTCCTGGGTTCAATTCCTAGCAACCACATGGTGGCTCACAACCATCTTTTTTTTTAACATTTTTTTTTTAATTTATTATGTATACAGTGTTCTGTATGTCTATATGCTTGCATGCCAAAAGAGGGCACCAGATCTCATTACAGATGGCTGTGAGCCACCGTGTGGTTGCTGGGAATTGAACTCAGGACCATTGGAAGAGTAATCAGTGCTCTTAATCTCTGAGCCATCTCTCCAGCCCCTGGCTCACAACCATCTTTAATGAGATCTGGTGCCCTCTTCTGGTGTTTGGGTATACATGCAGGCAGAACACTGTATACATGATAGATAGATTGATAGATAGATAGATTGTCATCTAGCTTAAAAATAAGCCAGGTAGTGGTGGCACATGCCTTTAATCCCAGTACTCAGAAGGCATAGGCAGACAGGTCTCTGAATTCCAGGACAGCCAGGGCTACACAGAAAAATCCTGTCTCAAAAAAACCAAATAAGTAAGTAAATCTTCAACATCGCTTACCAAAAGGACACAAAAAAGATGGAGAGGGAAACCAGGTCCCACTAGGCCCTCCTTCCTGGTACTGCCAATCTAGGAACACTTAAGATTCATATTTTAGCAGGAGGGCACCAGCACACTCACTGTACAGGACTATCCTGTCCCCCTCCATTGGAGGAGGCACATGTGTGAGACTGAAGGCAGAAGTACCCTTCCTCAGTCCGTTCTTCATGCTATGTCCCCCTCTTTCCCTTTGCAGGAACTTCGGGTCATCCCCTGTACCCATCGGTTCCACAGGAAGTGTGTGGATCCATGGCTGCTGCAGCACCACACTTGCCCCCACTGTCGGCACAACATCATAGGTAATTGTTACAGATCTTGGAGAACACTGTCCCTTCAAAGTATGAAGTAATGCATGCTGTAGGCTCATGAACAAACTGAACCAACACAGCCTGGTCTTCTGGACCTGTAGGTGTGTGAGCATTAGGTTTTGAAACTTGGCTGCACAATTCTAAACAGAGCTTGGCATTAAAGATTATTTTTAGGGGCAGGTGATGAGGCTCAGTAGGAGACTGTTGCCTAGATTGTGCAAAATCCCAGACTTGACCCCCAGTACCCTCCTCGTAAGAAAATCATCTTGCGTTCAAGTTTGAGTTTCCAATTAAATAGGACCCTAGCTGGGTATATGGTATATACATGGTATACCCAGCACTTGGGAAGTAGACATAGGAGTTCAAGGTCATCTTTAGCTACATAACAAGTTGGAGGCCAAGCTGGGGTACATGTCTGAGGAAAGTAGAAAAAAACAGACCCTAGCATCCTGGCCTGGCCTCCCTATGCCTTAAAGCCCCTATCTCTTTAACAGATGGCAGTAATGTTGACTGCCCAGGCCTAGACTACAGGGCTGTTTCCAGGGACACAAGGGATGATGAATATGTAATAACAGTGTTTGTTGCTCCACCCATGTCATCATTACAGGACAGGGTGGGAGACACTTTCATCTTTGTGTTTTGCTCTCTGTACTCTGTGTGGGGAGATAGGAAGAGAGACAAGTCAGCCTCTGTTAGCTCAGCTGAACTTGGAGACGGCTTACAATGTGGCAGGGTCAAGCAGACTCCCTGGCACTTGGCTTTACTTGATGCTTCAGGCTCTGTCCCATTACCTTGTTTCTTCCTCCTCTTCCAGAACAAAAGGGAAATCCGGGTGCTGTTTGTGTTGAGACCAGCAACCTTACACGTGGTCGGCAGCCAAGAGTGACCCTGCCAGTACATTACCCAGGCCGTGTGCATAGGACCAATGCCATCCCAGCCTACCCTACCAGGACAAGTATGGACTCCCATGGCAATCCTGTCACACTGCTGACCATGGACCGGCATGGGGAGCAGAACCTCTATTCTCCACAGACCCCTACCTATATCCGTGGCTACCCATCCCTGCACCTGGACCACACTCTGGCCCCTCATCGCTGCAGCCTGGAACACCGGGCCTACTCACCAGCCCATCCCTTCCGCAGGCCCAAGTTCAGTGGCCGCAGCTTCTCCAAGGCAGCTTGCTTCTCCCAGTATGAGACCATGTACCAACACTACTACTTCCAGGGTCTCAGCTATCCAGAGCAGGAGGGCCAGCCTATTCCCAGCCTCGCACCCAGGGGTCCATCCCGTGCCTTCCCACCAAATGGTGGCAGCAGCCTGCTCTTCCCCACCGTGGTGCACATGGCCCCTCCCACCCACGTGGAGAGTGGCAGCTCTTCCAGCTTCAGCTGCTACCATGGGCACCGTTCTGTGTGCAGTGGCTATCTGGCAGACTGTCCTGGCAGTGATAGCAGCAGTAACAGCTCTGGCCAGTGCCGCTGCTCTTCCAGTGACTCCGTGGTGGACTGCACAGAAGTCAGCAACCAAGGTGTGTATGGGAGCTGTTCCACCTTCCGCAGCTCCCTTAGCAGTGACTATGACCCCTTCATCTACCGCAGCCGGGGGCCTGCTGTTCATCTGGAGGGCTCCCCACCACCAGAGGAGCTCCCAGTAGCACACAGTCAAGGTGCTGGGCGGGGTGAGCCTTGGCTAGGCCCTGCCTCTCCCTCAGGGGACCAGCTGTCCACCTGCAGCCTGGAGATGAACTACAGCAGCAACTCCTCGCTGGAACCCAGAGGGCCCAGCAGCTCTACCTCACAAGTGGGGCTTGAGGTTTCTCCTGGGGCTGCCCTGGACCTCAGGAGGACCTGGAAAGGGGGCCCAGAGGGACCATCATGTACTTGCTGCTTCGATCCCCAGCCCTCTTCCCTGGGCCCTGGGACAGGAGCAGCTTCTGGTGGCAGCACCTTATTCCTGGGTCCCCAGCTCCTTGAAGACTGCAACCCTACAAGTGGGGAGCCACAACCAGGGAGCTCCCAAGGCCTGTATGGCCTTCACTCAGACCATTTTCCCAGGACAGATGGGGTAAAATATGAGGGCCTGCCCTGCTGCTTCTATGAAGAGAAGCAGGTGGCCCACAGTGCTGGCAGGGGCAATGGCTGCTACACTGAAGACTATTCGGTGAGTGTGCAGTACACACTCACTGAGGAACCCCCACCCAGCTGCTATGCAGGAGCCCGGGATCTGAGCCAGCGTATCCCCATTATTCCAGAGGATGTAGACTGTGATTTGGGCTTGTCTCAAGGCTGTCAAGGGATGCATAGCCACAGTTCCTGGGGTGGGTTGCTGGGCTTGGATGTCCCCAGACTCCAGTGGAGTCTGGGGACAACTCGGGAAGAGGAACAGGCTCCATGCTACCAAGCTGAGGTGCCACTGCAGCCTGGCTGCTCTCCAGAAGAGGCGGATGCTTCCAGGGCTAGCCTCTCCAGTGCTCCCCAGGACACTCAGGAGTCCCATGCCCTGGCTGCTGAGGCTTCAGGTGAGAGCAGATGATAGTAGGTATTTGTATAGGGGTTCTCTTCTCAGGCCTTTTCTGTTTGGCTTCTTCTCTGACTTGACTTCTGTACCTGATAGTTTTCTAACATTGCTTCTCAGCTCCACACATCTTCAAATCATCTACCCATGATGTTGGCATCTCTTCCCTTCAGATACTTCACACCCAAAAGGAATCACAATTTCATCAACTATTCTGCATCTCATATGGCCCCCTTAGTCCATCCCTGTGCCTCTTAGCAAAGTCCTCTTGACAGACATCGCTGTACTTGCCTACTGTCCCATCTGGGTGACCTAACTCACCATCCTTACACTAGAAACACTGTAATGACTCATTCCCTTTATAAGATGTCCTTTGATGGGAAGGGAGGTTGTTTGTTTGGTTTTTGGTTTGGGTTTGGTTTTTGGTTTTTTGAAACAGGGTTTTTCTGTGTAACCCTGAATGTCCTGGAACTCACTCTGTAGACCAGAGTGACCTTGAATTCAGATCTCCCTGCTCTGCCTCCCAAATGCTGGGATTAAAGGCGTACACATAAGATGTCTTCTAAGTGGAGCTGCTCCCTTTGATCCCTGCAGCATGCCAGGTTCATTTTCATCTCCAGACCTCTCTAGATCTCAGCTTAGTGGCCTTCCTTTACCCATCAGCGTCACTCTTGCTCCCTCTGCTCTTTCCTAAGTCCTTGTGGGAAGGTCTGTGTGATCTGTCTTCCCTGCTTCTTCAGTGCCACTAGGAATTCAGTTTTCTACATTATGATTCCATGACATCTTAGCACTTCCAGAAGACTGTATAGCCAAAAAAGAAAGACCTGTCCCCAGAGACAACTGTGTAGACTTGAGCCCCTCAGGAAAGAAGCCATTGCTACCCCTCCCTCTATCACTCACGTAGTCCATCCACCATTGTGAACTGTCACTTCCAAGAGCCCACCTTACCTGGTACATACTGCCCAAAGCCTGCTGTGCCAGCTCTCCACAACCTTGACTCTTCTCCCTCTCTCTCCCAGGACCAGGATCTGGCCCAGGCATCGGTACGGAAGCTTGACTCAGAAGGAACTCTTTTGTAAAAATCGGAAACTGTACGAGACTTCAAAGTCTGGCTTCCTTCAAAACTAATACATACATACATACATACATATATATATATATGTATATGTATAATATATATATATTAGTTTTGACAAACACAAAAGTGGTAATAGAGCCCTCCTCAACCCAAAATGTGAGCCTCCTGTGGCATCCCCTCCCCATTAACAAACCAACAGACAAAAATCTCCTGAGTCCTTTGTCTCTTTTAATAATGTGTTATTCTGTTTTGTAATGTATGTTTGGGGTTCTGAGGTGTGTGGGATTGATTTCTGCTTTTTTTTTTTCTAAGATGTTATATGTAAATGTAAAAAGTTATTTAAATATATATTTTAAGGAACCCTAACCACCAACTTTTGTTGAAAAAGAAAAAAAGATCACTGCTGCGTTAAATGAACCACATCATGTGTCGATACTGTTGTCTCCTTGGTGGGACCTCAGGCCTTTGAAAAGCTCAGGGTTACACCTGCCTTATTGAAAATGAACCAGAAACTTGAAGTAAAAAGCTAGTTGATAGGGGTACAAACTCCGAGGAACAAAGCAAAGCTGCCTCTCCTTTTTCCCTTTTTTGAGGCAAGTCTGGACTTTAGGGCTTCTGGAAAGCCCTACCTCTCCTGCCCAAACCTGTAGGCAGCCATGGAACTGCTAGGAACAGGAGGGAAAGGGGAGGTGTCAAACCATTGTTGCCTATGCCCCAGGTTGTTGGGGAGCATTGTGCCCATTGTCTTCTTCTGTTCCTTTGGGTCATCGCCTTTGTCCCAGCAGAATCCGACTGACCAGCCCTATCACTAGGCCCTCTCCTGCATTCTGACCACTCTGGCAGGGAAGAAAAAGAAACTCTCACCCTTACCATCCAGCTCTCAAGTCTTCTGTAAAATTGTTCTGGACTTCGTGCCATCAATTGCAGAGGTCATTTGAATGGGGTGTGCAGGACAGACACCCAAGAGGAATGTTGTTTTGTGGCCTTGGTGTCCTGGGGGCTGGAGAGACAAGTGTTCCTCTCAACCAGTAGCAGTACACCACCCCTTGAAGAAAGGTATGCTGGGGCACACCTGTGCCCATGGATCTGGGGGCAGCCACACACCTCAGCTACTGCCCCCTTTGGTTGCCTTTCTAGGGGACATATGCTTGACCCATGGGGGTGTGCATTAAACTTCATTTGAACCAATTTTCTAATCCCAGAAAAAGGCTTCAGGGCTGTTTGGGCCTCTGCTTGGTAACTGCAGTGGCTCACCCCACCAGCAGAGGTCTGCTAGCCTGTCTGCCTGATGCACTATTATGTACTGAGGTCTCCACAGGACAGACTATCAGACCCAAAGGGTAGCCTTTTGTATGGTTTTTCCGGCCTCTTCTTTTTTAAGGGGAAGGGAGAGTTTTTTAAACCCAAACCAGTTTTGGTTGTTTTTGTCGTTCTTGTTTTTAAGATGTTTTGTTTTTAAAAGGGAGAGAGAATTTATTGAAAACTACTTCAGGGATTGTAACCCTTTTTGTCCAGTATAGTCCTTGTTCTTAAAAATGTTTTTCTTTTCCTTAGAGGAAACTAATCAGGTTGGCCCTGTGTCAGTAGCTTTTCTGGTCACTTTTATTCATTCATTTAGCCGATATCTTTTACCATCGGAAAGAGTGGATCTGAAAGTTCAGTTACAGAATGGGAACCTTGAAACCTGGGGAAACAGGAACTTACCCTGTGTTACCAGAGATAGAAATGACCCCTCTTCCAGCCAGACTCCCAGGAAGTCAATCCAGGGGCCAGACTACACTACTACTACTATTGGAATGCTTTGTTCTTTAGAACCCCATCTTTAGATGAGGACATTGACTTATTTCTAGCCAAGATCTGACAGAAAGAAGTCCCCATATTAGGTGATCCAGCCATTTACCCTTTAGGAAGTGGCTTTTGTAAAATTTGTCCTTCTGCCCAACTCTGGGGGTCTGTTGCTTGAGGGCTCCTCCCCCAGGCTGTGCTCAGTGCACCTGTTGCTGAGGATGTGAGGCAGGCCTAAGCTGTTGACATGTGATCAGGGTCGCCTTTATTTCTGGGGCCAGGAGTTGCAGCTGCTAAGAACAAGAGCTTGCCGTACTTTGCAGCGGGAATGGGGCACAGCTTTTAACATGAACTGCAAAGCTGCAGCTTCTCACTGTTGAAATGTTTGTTTTTTCAGGCTGTGCTTTTTTTTTCTCCCCCATTTTTAGTGTCTGCATGTGCATATCTTTCCCTTGGCTGAAACAAACCCCAGAAAGACTTGTCTTTGCCCTGGCTAGAAAACCACTTCTCAATAGTCTTAAACAAGACAGAAAAGAATAGAGAATTTGAATGCCACTGGAAGAAGTCAGACGAACAGGTCCAGCTATCCTCTGAGAAAGTGGCAATGGTGGGGGGCAAACACTTGTTGTTGTTATAGTTTGGGGGGTAGTAGAAACAAAAGGAAGGTTTAGAAGCAATCACCAGAACAAAATCACCTGTCAGCTATCTCATGTCACCATTTCAATAAAAAGAAATTGTGTCTTTGAAGTTCCAAGTAACCTCTTTGGAGGAGGGAGAGGCAGAAATAGAACATCAGTAGTGTGTGGTAATTGCATAATCCTGGACAAGGAGCACCTCACTTTCCCCTGGGAACCTTTGTACCATCTAAGTATGTGATAACTAGTGTAAACTTGATACCACCCCTGGGTGTAAAATAGCCATGTCAACTGTAGCATTCTAGAATCAGATGAAAATGGAAGTTTGGGCATTCTGGCCCGTGAGATACCTCTTCACAGTCCTATAACTAACGGCTCCTCTCTCCTCCAGGCCCAGGTCATTTTACTAGGTTCCATCTTTAGTCCTGTGGTTCAAGCCTGCCCCTGTGTCTTCTGATCTCAGAGTTCACACAGGACTAATGTTTTTAAAATGTGGTCTATAAAAGAATTAGTTGAAAGTATCATCTTTTAAACTGACCAGCCTTTTTCTGTTCCTTCCATAAACTTTTTGTATTGTTGGTCTAATGAGACACTTTTTTTTAAATTTCTTCCATAGCACTTAAGATTTTTGTAAAGACTTTGCTGTAAAGGCCATGTGATAAAATGATCTAAGGGCTCTTTTCAACATTACCATTTGAAAAACTGTTTTTAAAGCTAGAAAACAACTTATGTATATTCTGTATATGTATAGCAACACATTTCATTTATGGAAATATGTTCTCAGAATATTTATTTACTAATATATTTATCTTAAGCCATGTCTT
Source organism: Dicrostonyx torquatus (assembly GCA_028555095.1). Taxonomy (NCBI): domain Eukaryota; kingdom Metazoa; phylum Chordata; class Mammalia; order Rodentia; family Cricetidae; genus Dicrostonyx; species Dicrostonyx torquatus. The sequence goes on along the minus strand of JAQHUG010000234.1, from coordinate 2,710,181 downwards.
ATGTTGAGAGTGTGATATTGTTGAAATAATCATTGAAAATGACTAACAAGGCCCTGTAAATACATGATAATTGCACACAGATTTTACATATTTGCAGACCAAAAATGATTTAAAGCAAGTTGTAGTCTTCTATGGTTTTGTAACAAATTGTACAAATGACTGTAAAAAAAAATACAATTTTATCAAGTATGTGTTAAATGTGGTCATTGCCTTGGTCGGCTCAAGTCTAGAGTCTGCTACTTTACACAGGCCAGTGCTCTGAGCAGTGTTATTCAGACTCCCTGTGAACTTCTGCTTCTGTTAAGAGTCCAAGTTGTGGGGCGTTTCCAGTCATCAGAGTTGGCTAGAGTCTGTGGGTTTTATCATCGCAGAGCAGTGTATAGCGGGAGCCTGAAGCAAGATGACCACAACCTCCAGGCCAGCCTGGACTACAGAGTGCATTCAAGGCTAGCCTGTGCAATTCAATGCAACCCTGTCTCAAAAAAAGGAAAAAGTGTGCTCAGTATTCAGCTTGGTGAGAGAGTGCCTGCCAACAATCAAGGCTCTAGTCTAGGTTCAGTCCTCCATAGCTGCCTTGCCCTACCCCATATCCTCACCCCTATACCACCCCCCGAAAACCCATCTGGGCATGGTGGCTTACAACTTTAATTCTTGTGCTTCGGAGGCAAAAACAGGTGGATTTCTGAGTATTAGGCCGGCCTGATATACATGGTGAGTTCTAGAACAGTCAGGTCTATGTAGAGAGAGCCTATCTCCAGATAATAATAACAAAGCCTGGGGACTTTGTCTCTTTTTCCAGGGAGGGTAGTTACTACACCTTGAGGTTGAGTGAAGGGTACGGTTTATTTTTCAGACACACTGCAGAGGACACTCCAATCCTATGAGTCCCATTCATCAGGGACAGCAGCCATACTCCCCACTCAGCTCCAGGTTCCTCTCTGCACTCCTAGTGGCAGCTGACCGTGCAGAGCTTCTGGAGCCTTTGTTTAATGGCTTTACCTAGCTCCACTCTGTACCTCTTGGGGGTTTTAGAAGGCTCCACCACAGCATGGTGCAGAGCCCGGTACCATGGATGGTTGGTATGTCCTCCAACTGCTGTCCCTCTTGGGTTTCAGGAAGCAACCTTCCTGTCGGGCCCTTCCAGGCTGTCATCCCACTGTCCCTGGACAACACTTGGGTAGCAGCTGCATATTTGGCGTATTTATCCTCAAGATCTTGGCTGACTGTTACTTTTTTTTTCCTTTGAACTTTCTTTACTCAATGCCAAGAAGAAAGCAGAGATGTTGAAGTTCAAACTTGGGAGCTCAGAATAATCAGGGATTTATGTCTCAGAATCTTCACTGCAGCAACAGCCAGTATGCTCCTAGCACAGTCTAGTTACCGAATACCTTCACATATGGCACTGTTTGTCTTCTCTAGAACCCTGTGCAGTCCACTGAGACAGATTGAAAGGTGGGAAAATTAGAACTGGTTTGCCCAAGGCCACAGAGCTTAAGAAGCTCATAACCACAGCTGACATCTATTGCATACTAAGTAGGCTCCAAATTATTCTTAGCCAAACTGTTCAAAAGGCCTTTGCATCTATTAATTCATTTAGTCTTCATGGAACCCTGTGAAAGAAGGGCCAGTGTCAGTTTATATGATAAAATCAAGACAATGGTTTGTCAGAATTGGGATTTCAACATACTCTGAGCTCTGCTGGCCAACATGAAAGAACAGAACTGGACTCATCAGGTTAGGCCTCTGGCGGCCAAGTTCTCTGAATTGCAATTTCACAGGCTTTTGGTACCTTAGGTGTGGCTACATGAGTTAGGATTTTCATCACCTGGATATATAAATCTGTATGGTAAAATCTCTGGCTTTAGCTTTTCCTTCCCCAACCCATCTCATCACCACCGGCCACTGGTTACCTCTCTGGTACAGCCTGCAGGACCTCTGTGCTCTGGAGTGCCCAGTAGCTAGCCTACTGGCCTTTCTTTTTTTTTTTTTTTTTTTT
>JAQHUG010000234.1:2689960-2705860 GCA_028555095.1 Dicrostonyx torquatus | reverse complement strand
TCCAATTTCTTGAGTTCTTTGTATATTTTGGAGATCAGCCCTCTGTCTGATGTGGGGTTAGTGAAGATCTTTTCCCATTCCGTAGGCTGTCGTTGTGTCTTGTTGACCGTGTCTTTTGCTTTACAGAAGTTTTTCAGTTTCAGGAGGTCTCATTTATCAATTGTTTCTCTCAGTGTCTGTGCTGCTGGGTTTCTATTTAGGAAGTGGTTTCCTTTGCCAATGCGTTCTAGTGTACGTCCCACTTTCTCTTCTATAAGGTTCAGTGTGGCTGGCTTTATGTTGAGGTCTTTGATCCATTTGGATTTGATTTTTGTGCATGGTGATAGATATGGGTCTATTTTTATTTTTCTACATGTTGATATGGCAACAGCATCTTGAGGGGACCCTGAGAAAATTGGGATAATGGTCAAGTCCTGGGAGAGCTGGTTGTATCATTTTTTTTTGTTTGGTCTTTGGGTGAAAGTGTAGAGCTTATCTGAAGACCTGGCTGGACAGTCTGTGAGGCTGGACCATCTCAGCTAGCAGCTTTGAAGTTGTTATGGATGCAGAATTTTGAGGAGACTGCAACAGAGGAATTCTGAGAGGCTGGATCACCTGGGCTACTTCCTTTCTGGAAACAAAAACATTTAAAGGTAGCTTGTGCCTTTCAGTATTATCCTATCTCTAGGCTTCAGTCCCTTGGAGGATTTTGCTTCTCTGAGCTGAGAAAGCATACTGTGACATTTACCCTTCCGTTGTCATCTGAGCACAACTTTGGCCAGAGAGAACAAATAGGCAATCTATGGCTTCTTACCACTTTCTAACAAGAGGTGGCACCTGGTGCTGGGGCCTTCCTGTTTTGCTTTGTATACATTCTGACTACATGGATGTCGGCAAGGCCACATAGCAGTCCTGAAGCTCGGTGTTTAATGACATGGGTTGTCCATAGGTAGGAATGCTGGACTCTTTCCTCACATTAATTGGGTGCTAGAAATATAAAGATGAAGTGATTTTTGTTGTTAAAGAGCATTTCCCGGGGGCTGGAGAGATGGCTCAGAGGTTGAGAGCACTGCCTGCTCTTCCAAAGGTCCTGAGTTCAGTTCCCAGCAACCACATGGTGGCTCACAACCATCTGTAAATGGGTCTGGTGCCCTCTTCTGGCCTCCAGACATACAGACAGAATATTGTATACATAATAAATAAATAAATATTTAAAAAAAAAAGAGCATTTCCCACACAGAAACTAGAAAGTATGTTAGAAACTAACATCATTTCGCATGGCAGTCCTTTAACCCCTGGTCTTAGCAGTCTTGGCGTTTGTGCCTCCTGCTCATCTAGACTCTTTTATACCAAGTAAGGGAAAGATGTGAATTTTAAAAGGTCATGATGATATTTCGGGTCTTAAAGAACAGCATGTTGGGGCAGGAAGCTGGAGTCTGGAAGAGCTCGGTTAGAGCATAAGACAGTTTGCCTACTAGAAAGATAATGAATCCATAGCAAGCAGGAAAGAAAAGCAAGTCCTACAAGATTTCTGCATAGACTGTGGTCACAACTCACACACATTCGAACACAAATGGCAGCAAGTAAATCCTGCTGGACCATGAATACACCTTCTAACTTGATAGCAAGAGCCTGGTAAAGCCACCGATGGGGAAATGAACTCTGGGGTCCATAAAGACCAAAACATACTCCCTGGGACTGGCTAAGAACAAGGGAACAATGGATAGATTTAATCACATGAGGAGCCCTATCTTTTTAAGAAATGTTACCAATTCAGGGAATAGAGGGCTCAGCAGCAGCCAAGGAGTTGACTGCTCTTGCAGAGAACCAGGTTTCCTATCAGCTACATGGAGGTTCACAGCCACCTGCAACTCCAGTTCCAGGGGATCCAATGCCTGCTTCTAGCTTTCTTGGGCTCCTGCATATATGTGGTGCACATATTAGGTTCACACACATACACATAATAAATCTTTTTAAAAGTAATATTACCTTGCCATATGTCAGTTGCCTTAAATTGTATTTTACCTACATTTGTAGGGGGAGGGAAATGTGTATCTCCCCATCGTGTGTGTGTGTATGTGTGTGTGTGTGTGTTGTTGCTTTTACATTTCTAGTCTAGTCACCTGTCTTATCTGAGGCAAATCACTGTCTAGATTCTGGCTGGCACGTGGCCAGTTTTGAACCATTCACTCCAGTATTTGTGATGTCACTTTGGTTTGTGATGTGGGTGTGAGCAGGTATTACATAGTTAGATTTTATGATCAAATGATGTTAGAAAAAGCTCAGAAACTTCTGGAGTCTTCATTTTCCCTTAAAGGCGTGGGAGAAAATCCTGATGTTCTTAGGGAGCATGCAGACCATATTATGTGGGTGCAGATGTGGAATCCATCCTTAGGTGCACACAAGTGCCCTTCTCCATGCACATAAAAGAGGGTACTTTAAATGATCAAAATAGCTGCCAAGGTTAGGGACCAGAAATGAAAGAACACATTCTTGCAGCCCTGAGCACCTCTCCCTATGTCTCTCGCCCAAGGAGATGACATGGTTTCTGTGGTTTTATTTGACATCACATGGCCAATGCAGTAATTAGAGCTGTTGGCACTGTAAAGGCCTAGAAATGAGAACAAAGACCGCCTCTTCCTGGGAACTCTTGGGCACTGCCTCACTCACCCCTTCTCAGGTGCTGGTCCTGTTGGTGGGTATGATTTTTTTTTTTCATACACAGAACACCAAAGAAGGCTCCTTCCAGAGAGGGAGGGAAGTGACACCATGGAAAAACAAAGGATGAGTCTGGCAGGGACTCCTGGAATTGCCATGTGTTGCCTGTTTGAAATTTCAGCTGTTGTCCCTGGAGAGAATCAAAGCTGGCAGGCCGACCGCAACACAGGCTGCCCTGGGGTAGAGCCACCCCCAGTCCCATGGCATCTGGACCTACAGACACTTGGGAAGACAATGAGACCTATTCAGCAGCAAGCTCTGGCTTCACCTCCCAAGAGGTGTGTCAGTTTTAGAGCAGGCTATTGGAAAAGGTTTGTCTTTGGGAAGGGTTTGCAAATACCTAAAACCAGACAAGCAAACATCCTTCCAAACCCGTAAATCCTAGAGAGATGGCACCACGCTTGTAGGTCTCCAGACCGTTACCATCTGCATTCAGCTCTGCTTGGTAGAGACTAGTCAGCAACAGGAAGCTATTGTGAGAATCATTCTATTTTCCTTCCCTTCCCCAACTCCCCTCCCCTGCCCCAAGTCTCCTTGTGTAATGCACCTAGACTGTGATCTGCAACTCATGATCCTCCTGCCTCCGTCTCCTAAATACTGGGATTATAGGGTTTGCCACCATGCCTAGCATTCTTCCCCATCACAAGTTTAGTTTTCTGACTTCCAAGGTTGTCTACCATGTTTACTGTATTAGCTTTGCCATTCAGTGATGGAGAGACACAGCTTGGCTTCTGAGAAGCACTGGGAGCCTTCTGGCACATAGCCATTCACATGAGTGTCTCAAAACAACCTCCCCACCCATGCTGGCCATTTGAACCTTGGGCCTCAAACATGCTAGAGACACACTCTATCACTGACCTCTATCCCCAGCCCCACTCTTCATTTTTTATATTATTTTAAAGATTTATTTTACTGTTTGTGTGTGTGTGTGTGTGTGTGTGTGTGGAAGTGGCCATGAAGGCCAGAAAAAGATGTCAGATCCCTTACAGGCAGCTGTGAGCCACCATGTGAGTGCTGGGAACCAAACTCAGGCATTCTCCATTGCTGTGTGTGGCCATTGCTCCAGCCCTGCACTCTTCATCTTCTCCGTGTTCAGCATGGCTCACTTTCAGGTGACTGCACCCTAAAGGTACACCTCATTCTTCTTAACCCAACCCTTAGTAACTTCACTTGTGCTATTTCTTCTGCATCAGTCAAATTAGTATTTATTGAATACTTAATGAAGGCCAGCTGCTGTTCAGGCTCATATCATGAAATGCTACCCACAGCCACATGGGTATGGGTGCTGCTACCACCCCTAGTTTACAGATGAAGAAACTGAATCACAAGTTGCTCAAAAACAATGCCCCAGGCCCTATGGCTGGTAGACCTAGCCACAATCTGCATAGCCCTTGCTCTGGGCCGCTCACAGTTGTCACAATGACTCTGCCTTTTCTCTGGCTAGTCCATCCAGCCACTGTCCTTGAGCTCAGGTCTAGTCCTGTCTAGTCACAAGAGTTTCTCTAGGCTCAAAAATTGTTCTGATCTAAGTTGGTACCCCAGATCCATCACTCAGCAGACAAACAAATGCATATCTCTGAACTGGAATGTTCTTCTCCATGAGACAGGAATAGTAACAACATCTCCAAAAGGATCACCATGAGAACAAGGTGAAGCAATGCAGAGGGAGTTTCTGGCACCATTGCCCACAAAGCCAAATATGTAATAACCTTGTACTAGGATTCTGAAGGAAGAAGCATGGCACTTTTTGTCTTCATGTGATACATATTGAATTGAAGGATATGATATATCTATAGATAGTAGCTAGCAAGAGGGCTCAGCAATAGCTCAGCAGTAAAGAGTACTTCCTACTCTTCCAGGGAACCTGAGTTCAGTTCCCAGAAGCTCACAAACACCTATAACTCTGTGGAATCTAATGCTTTCCTGCATCCTTCATGGACACCACACACATGACATGCATTCATATAAACACATGTATACATAAATATAAATAAATATTTTTGAGACAAGTTCTCACCATGTAGCCTTGACTGTCCTAGAACTCACTATGTAGACCAGGCTGGCCTCAAACTCACAGAAATCTCCCTGCCTCTGCCTCACAAGTGCTGGGATTAAAGGCATGTGACACTACACCCAGCTTTAAATAAATCATTTTTAAAGAGAAAGTAGATAATGAGGGTCAGCAAGATGGTTCAATGAATAGATGCTTGCTGCCCGCCCCATGGTGCAATCCGGCTGCCTTGAGTTCAATTGCCAGAACCCACATGAAAGTGGAAAGAGAGAACCAACTCCACAAGGCTGTCCTCTGATCCCTACATGTTTGCCATGGCACACACAACATACTTATATCACATACATACATACATACATACATACATACATACACATGACAACAGCAATAATAATAAAGTCAATTTTAAAGCAGATAATAGGGCTATTGAGATGACTCAGCAGGTAAGAGTGCTTGCCACTATGCCTGGTGACCTGAGTTTGACCTCCAGTGGAAAGAGAAACCCCACATCTACAAGCTGTCCTCTGACCTCCATTCACGTGCTGACACACATACATACACACAATAAATAGTTCTTAAATCTTAAAAAGAAAGTAAATAATGCTTTTATTAATGTTCCATTGTGACTATTTGTTTATCATCCCCTCTCTGGTCACTGCTGCCCATAGTCTTAGTGGCATGATCCAACCTTTGGTATGATCCTCACCTCAGGGTTTTGTATGAATCAGGTTGGCTTATAAAGCCAAACAATGGGCCTCTCTCAGGTAGAAAAAGGGTTTCTGATGCAGCTTGGTTATTAATGCATCCCTCTTCTCGCTTCCTCTCTCTTTCTCCCTCCCTCCTATAGCTAGGTAAATGCTTGGCCACTGAGCTCTGCCCCCAGCTCCACAGCGTAGACTGAGTAGTCAGTAGCTTGTGATTTGCCTGACTGGGATTTTCTGGAATACTGCATTTTGGGGAAGTTCTTTGCTAGATGGCACAGGAAAGAGGCAACTGAGGCTATGGTAAAGAAAGAGGGTCTTCTCTCAGAGATTCTTTTTTTTTATTTTATTATGTATATATGTATACATATATACATATATTATGTATATATGGGTACTAGATCTCATTACAGATGGTTGTGAGCCACCATGTGGTTGCTGGGAATTGAACTCAGGACCTCCGGAACAGCAGTCAGTTCTCTTAACCTCTGAGCCATCTCTCCAGCCCCCCAGAGATTCTTTAGAATCCTTAAGTCAGGCTCCAAATACTATTTGGCCCAGGTTCCTGAACCTGCAGTGAGGGTTTTGGTCTTTGGTATCATCATTTGGTCTGGATGGTGAGATGAATTTCATGGCAGTACCACCCTGAACACACATGGTTTGACCAATTGGAATCTGAGTTAGGCCTGGTTAGGAGTGCTTGGGGTTGAGAAAGGAGGATGTCTCTATGCCTTGTTCCTGTGTGTCCTGCTCTCTGGACCTTTTTTATGGTGTTCTGCTGAGCTCAGTCTCCTTGCTTCCCATATGTTTGGAGCTGAGCTCCTTGACATACGCGAGCTCATGCTTCTACTTGGAAACACATCTGTCCTTCTGTGATGCTCGGCCAAGCCTTCTTCCTAGTATTTTTAGCTCCTATAATCTTTCTTTCTTCTCTTTAGTTTTTCTCAGCTCTTATTTTCTTTCTGGAAGAGCGTGAGCCTGCTTTTATGAATCTTGTCTTCTCCCTTTATGGCTCCACCCTTCGAGCTCCGGTGGCATTCCCCCTTGTCCTGGCACACAGGCAGCAAACTCCCACACCCATATGGGGGCACAGCTGAGGTCCATGGTGCAAAAGGACAGAAAAACTTAGGAAAGAATGTGGAGAGTACTGCCCTGTGATACCATGGCCCAGAGACAGGCGCTGAATGTCACCAGTCACAGGCCTTGCACCCGAAATGGTAACTGGTGTGGTGTTCTCTTCACCTTGGGGCCAGTTACCACCTGACTTTAAATTCAAGATGACTCCATTTCCTTATTTTCACCCAAACATACCCACACATTGCACTTTGTACCAGGGCCAGATTCTTTCTTTTCCCATACTCCATCAGAACAGCGAATTTCTGACTCTTGAATTTCCTATCACTAGATTCCTGAGTTAGGAACGTGGGAAGGCAGGATCAGTAAACAACACGGTGCTGAGCCAGGCTTAACTCCAGAGAACAATCCGACGTTTGTTTAAAGTGTTGGGAATGGGTATATGTAGTTGTTCAGTGGTGGAAGCCCATGTGCTTGATCTAGACAGACAGACAGAAAGACAGAGACAGAATTATTTTGCTCACCCTGGAGTTTTGGTGAGACTGTACTTTGTATCCAAGGCTGGCCTTCCACTGCCTTACCTGTTCCAAAATGCTAGAATTACAGGTGTGTGGACACCCAGTTTAGTCAGTGCTGTGTATGAAACCCACAACTTCATGCATGCAAGACAAGCACTCTAACCTATATTCCCAATCTCTTTTATGTGTCTGTGCGTATATTTAAAATTACATTATTCATTTAGTGTGTCTTTCTATGTGTGTGCACCAATGTCGTTGAAGGCTTGAGTTTGGAGATCAGTTTGTGGGAATCAGTTCTCTCTTTCTGCTATGTGAGTCCCAGTGATCAGGTCACTGGACTTGGTGGCATGTGTCTTGCTCTGCTGAAGAATCTCACTGGTTCTCAGGGTCCTCCTTCTTAACACATGGGAAGGGTTCTGTGGAATATGATCTTATGATCATACACACTTAAAAGCACAAGAATTTTTTTTTTTAAGACAGTGTCTCACTCTGTAGCCCTTGATAGCATGGAGCTTCCTGTGTTCGGACATGCTGGCTTCAAACTCACAGAGACCTTCCTGCCTTTGCCTCTAAAGTGCTGGGCTTAAAGGTGTGCACCACTTCGCCTGGCAATTAAAACCTTGTGTTGTGCCTGTCTGCAACATCATTCCAATTTTAAAAACCAGACTGACCCAAACCCCACCAGCTTAGGTAGGCCTCCCGGGAAGAGGAAAAGGGCCTGACTGAAAAGTGTAAGCAGGCAAATAGACTCAGATGGCAGCATCTTCCTGAAGACAAGGGTCTACCGTGAATGTCCTCATTCTTTCCATGAAATAAGGCTCCGAAGTTCCCCAGGCATGCAAAGCATGGAAGCGAGCATCTAGGGCTGCTCCCCGTCGGAGGCCAACACCACATAACTGAGCAAGAGACCTTGAGCCCGTGAGTGCCATGACCTAGACACACTCAGCTGTATTTTTAGCCTCTCGTGGGATTTTTCCATCACCTGTGCTGGGCTTTTAGCTTCAGAGAGAAGGTGGGGGTAGGGAAGGCCAGGGGATGCCTCTGTCTCACAGCTTGCCCAATGGGCAGGCGCTCACAGGCTGAATTACACACAGGGTCTCACTTTCATGAGTGTGCCTCCTGTGTAGTGACCAAGATCCAAAGGGCTTAGAAAAGCCGAAACTTTTGGGTGGGAGAAGGTGCTCGAGACAGGATTTCTCTGCATAGCTCTGGCTGTCCTGGAATTTGCTCTGTAGACCAGACCAGCCTTGAACTCAGGGATGTCCCTGCCTCTGCCTCCAGAGTGCTGGGATTAAAGGCATGGGCCACCACCTCCACCTGGCTTTGAAACCATTTTATAATGTTCCACTGTCATCATCTTGAAATTCTTCTGTTTTGTTTGAGACAGGCTCTCACTCTTTGCCACTGAACATCCAACAATCCCTCTACCTCAGTAAGTCTGAACATAGGGCCTTGTATTTAGGGTTTCCCTATGTAGCCCTGGCTGTCCTAGAACTCTATAGACCAGGGTGGCCTCCCGAGTGTTGGGATTAAAAGCATGCACCACCATGCCCAGCTAGAACCCTGTATTTCCACTTCCTGTTCGGCCATACAAACTGTAGAGCTTATTCTTATGATACCAGAGCCTAATGAAAAGTTGTCCTGCAAGGGCAGCTTTCTATACAGGCCAGGAGCAGCATCGTCTAAGGCTGTTATCATGAAGCCTGGACACCCTGGGTTGGCCAAAATAATCTTGTTTTGAATCTCCTGTGTGTTCCCTTCCTATTCTCTCCTCTGACACCCAAAGGAGATGCAGAGGCTAGATGCAGGACCTTAAACTGCAGAGTACTGTCCTGCTGAGTGTCTCCCTAGCATCCCCGTTGTTTTGGGTGCAAAGCATCCCTGTGTTTTGGATGGGACCCAAAGACTCTCTCTCTCTCTCTCTCTCTCTCTCTCTCTCTCTCTCTCTCTCTCTCTCTCGACAGATGTGAGCCTGCCTTCCTTCAACAAATCTTTAGGGTTGGGGTTGGAGATATGACTCAGAGTGCTGGCCTAACATGCACAGAGCCATCCTTAAGCTGGTTTCTCTACAGTACTCTGGGGTGTCTGAGATACCCTTAGACACACACAGCCTGAACTTGGGCTGTCATTGTCAGTGGCTATGTCCTCAGCACTTCCCATGTTCCTAACTATGCATCTTTGTTTTGAGACCGTGTCTTGTAGCCCAGACTGGCCTTGTTCTTGTGTATCTGAGGATGACCTTAGACTCTCTTGTTTCTCCTCTAAACCCCAAAAGCTGAGATGACAGGCACGTGTGTTGCTTATTTGGTAATGGGGATTGAACTCGGGTCGTTTTGCGTGCTAGGTGAACACTCTACTGAGCTATATTCCCACCCCATTACTGATTATTTGTTCAGGCACGGGGAGGAGGGAGCAGGCTCACCTCTACCTAGAGTCTGCACCAATGTTACCTGTTCATTTTCTTCCCTTTGAAGGTGATTCAAGCCAAGAGTACAGAGGCCTGGGATCTCGCTGGAGGAGCAAAAAGGCTGGTGTTGTGTTGCTTTTCCTGAGGAGGCTGAACAAACACCCAATAGCCCTAAATTTAGCACCGACAGTAGGCAATGAAGACTCCACCCAAGCCCAGTTTTGTGAACCAATAAATTTACTTGGCTTTACTACAGGAACTTGAGTGACTCAAAAGCAGGCATCCCACCAGAAAGTCCTACCCTACCTTGGGTAACACGAGAAACAGCCCTGTGGAGAGCCTTCAGCTGGCCTTCCAAGTCCTGTATGCTCTAGCTGCATCTCCCGAGATCACAAGCACCTAGGACAGAAGTGAGGCTGGAATCCCAGGTTAGGATGCTGTGACACGCCCTTCCTCTAGAGAGGATGTTAGCAGTCCTTCGCAGTTATCACATACTAAGTGATAATTTTACCACCCTTGTTCCAACTGTGGGCAGAAACTCTCTCTGCTTAGTAATGACCAATACTCATGGTTCATGTTAGGCCCTGAGTTAAAAAAACTTATACAACAGACCCACGTGTGGAACATGGAGGCTGTGTTCTCACTAGCAGGTGAAGGGTGTGTCCACTGGTTAGTCCACTCAAGAGCACCAAGGGTTCTTGAATTCAGGGACTACAGGGAAAACAAACAATTGAACAAGATTCTTCTTGCCACAGCTCTGGATGGTGTGGGTGGAGAGGGACAGAAAGGCAGGCGCCTCGTGGGAGGTAGCTACGCCCTTGGGGCCCCTGTTCTGGAAGCTACCTCGTGATTGTGGCAAGACAGGGGGAACGCAGGCCCAGCAAGAGGGCGAGGGGCACAGGAGTGGGTGTACCCCATGCAGGCCAGGGAATCTCGCAGGGCTATGACCGCCCAGCCCTGCAGCGAGTCGGCACAGGAGGGCAGATGTTCCTGCCGCCCAGCAGGGCGCAGGCCCGCACTTGCCTGTCTGGGACCAAGGACTTGAAAGCTCCCGGTGCGAGGCCCGGACCTGTCCCGCTGTGCGTCACCATGGCGTTTTAGGAGAGAGCAATAGGAAAATTCCTGCTGCCTGGGGGTATGAGGAGGAGGAAGGAGATTTGTGACAGGGGGCGGGGTGGGGGAGAGAAAGGTGAGGGGAAAAGGTCCTGCCTTGTGGAGGCCCAAGTTTAAGCCACCAGCTTTCTGGAGCCCCAGTCTCAGGTGTGCAGAAGACACAGCACCTGCCCCATCGAGCTGAGCATTTTAGTTGCTTCTATCTCTTTGAATCTTGAGCTCTTTCATTGTCCCTATTTTGCTGATGGTTGAGCAAATACAATATATAAATAGTGTCACTCATTTTATGATGATCAAAAATAATTTTACCGGGAGTGGGGGTGTACACCTTTAATCCATCACTTAGAAGGCATAGGCAGAAAGATCTCTGTGAGTTCGAGGCCTGCCTGATCTACATAGTTCCAAGTCAGCCAGGACTGCATAGTGAGAACCTGACTCAAAATAATGATAAATAATAATAAGAAACTGGTACAATGGCTCAGCAGTTAAAGGCAATTGTTATTAAGCTTGACGACCTGAGTTCGATTCCCAGAACCCACATGGTACAAGGAGAACGGACTCCCTCAAGTGGTTCTCTGACCTCATGCATGCACCCACACACATACATAGACAAAACAATGTATGTATGTATGCATGCATGTATATTTTGCTCCTCTGTGTAACAGCTCTGACTGTCCTGGAACTCGCTTTGTAGGTCAGAATGGCCTCTAATTTACAGAGATCCGCCTGCCTCTGCCTCCTGAGTGCTGGGATTAAAGGCGTGTGCCACCACTGCCCGGCAATAAATAAAATATTTTTTAAAAGAACAGTAAGTTGCCCTAGTTGACACAGGGTGCGATAGGAATCTATACAGGGCTCAGTATGCTGTCGCTTTGATAGCTTCAGGACTTCTCCAGGAGAAAGGACTCCACATTTATTGAGCTCTTGTGGTGCTAGTGCCTGCTTTCCAGGCGCCATCTCATTTTGTACAACCGCCTTGGGAAACAGATGGTGTCGACACTCCACTTAGCAGAAGGAAGCCCCGTTTCCTTTAAACTTGTACAAGATCTTATGAGTGACCAAGTGGGTATACGAGCCGGGTCTAATAAGCCTTGGCTAGCCACTACCATGAGCCTAGCAAGAGAAGGCGGTTTGGTTACTACCGCTGCGGTGGAGCTCGCGTGTGGGTCACGACCCAGGTGAGGGTGGAGCTGGGGTCACTGGGCGCCCGGCCTGTCAACCCCGCCAACTCTCAGCGTGGGCACTCGGAGGCAGGGTCGGGTAGCACCCTCACCTATAGACTCCTCACCTCCAGTGGCCTCGCCTAGCGGCCCCTGGGGGCGGAGTCAGGAGGGCGGGGGCGGGCTCGGGGGCGTGAGTGGCAGGCGGCGGGTCAGAGCGAGCATGCGCAGTCGACCCCGCTCTGAAGCCTTGCCGGCGGCCGGCGGCCGGGGCGGCGCTGAGGAGGGCGGGCCGGGGCGGGCCGGCCGGGCGGGGCGGGGCGACGCTGAACTCCGTCCTGCTCCCATGGCCGTCCCCGGCTCCCGGTGCTGCCCCCTCTGCCCCGGGCCGCGCCCGGGGGTCCCGCACTGACGGCCCATGGCGCCGCCCGCCGCCCGCCTCGCGCTGCTCTCCGCCGCTGCGCTCACTCTGGCGGCCCGGCCCGCGCCCGGCCCCCGCCCCGGCCCCGGTGAGTGAGACCCCGGCCCTCCCCTTCCCTCCCCACGCCCGGCTCTTCTTTCCTCGCGCGTGGACCCCGGCGAACTCGATGCCTGGGCTTCTGTCCCGGAACGCGGCGTGGAGGCGCCTGCCCCGTTACCAGGACTCTGCCCCGCGCGCCGGCTTCGAACTTCCCGGGACTCAGCTCACTGCTTGAGGGAGAGAAGGGGTGCGTGACGGCTAAGGTCGCCCGTGCCCGTGCAGGCTACGCCGAGTCCGGCGTCCTGCTTCCCAGGCCGAGTCCCCCGCGCGGTCCGCCCGAGGTGGTGTCCTCAGCCAGGATAGAAGCTGGGGCTCTGCTCAGTTTCCCCACGCCCTTCCTTGCCTCAGAATCCTTTCCCATGGAAGAACAGGCATGTCGATGTTGTCCGGCCCAGTTCAGTTTCTTTGCGGGTTGTTGGTATATGCCGAGCATATACTGGTGAACCTGCCGCTGGGGTCTCCACCCTAAGTTGCAGATTGGGATGTTGCAAAGACAGGGTTTTGCTGATGAAAGAAAACTCTAGAGTTGCTTTGTTTTCTTGCCAGCTTGGATTAGAGAAAAGGCTGAGACTTATTTCTGTGTGATTTTAAGACAAACTTTGAGCTCCGCGAACCTCGGTTAGTCGATCTGCAAAAGGGAGGACGATGATAACTCACTCCCGTGCCGAGTGTTGGTGAACACACTGTAGTCAACATGCGTAGAGTGTACCACCATGTACAAACCGCTGTCAGTAAACACTTAAAATATTTTTTAATAGTCTTTTCCAGTTCACTAAAGACTAGACACCTGGTTTACCCTGGGAATACTGAGCTTCTTACATGACGAATCCTGGCAAAAGGCAAAGGTGGGCTTTGGAACTGCAGAATGAAGGGTTCTCAACACTCCAAAACTGAGGCTCCGTACAAGTGGTTTCTAGGTGATTGGTGCCTTCTACGGGACTTCTATAATTTGCCCACTTCTATTGCTTGTAGTATGTGAGCAAGGAGGGAGGGACGCTCCTTAGAGCCAGGACGTGTCAACATAACTGTAACCTAGTAACCCCTTAGCTCCACTTTGTCATCTATGTGTTCGGAATTTAGTGTACTCTGTGGAGAGAGAGGTGCGGGTAGAAATAGGCTGGTTTCTCCTGTGGAAAGGGCACAGTAATATAGCTCTGAAAAGCGTTGTGAGCCTGTTCGGCCAGTGCTTGCTGGGAGGTGGCATGTGTTAGGCACCTTTGCCTTGCTAGGTCAGATGCAGGTCTTGGGTAAAGTCCGGATGCTTTTGTTTAGGAGTCTTGGGTATGGACAAATACATGGCTGTTGGGAAACAGTTTGTGCTTCAAACTCTCATCATCTCGCTTTCTGCTACATCAGTGCTTTTGTGACATTTCCCCTCTGGTTCCAGAAGCAGTTTCAGAGACACACCACATGGTTTTCGGCATCACATACTGTCAAGAGCCTAGCCACTAGTTTGTTAAATCCTTTCCAATTAAAAAAAAAGTTGTATACTGAGAATATGCCAAACTTACCATTTCATATTGTGTGATACTATAATTTTCTCTAAAATTTTGTGGATGGAAAAAATTATTCCAATACTTATATTCTGCACAACTTTGTAATATTTAAATTACTGGTGGTTTGCATTTTTGAATGCTGACTTTATGAAAACAGTTAGCTCATTCCCCTTCTGTGTTATCCTAATTATAGTGTGTAGTCAACCCCAAATGGTCTCCCGTCTCTCTATTCTTCTTTTGACGTGCTTTCTCTTCTTTCACAGCTGATAAGAAGGAAGACAGAGATTTAGTGGCAGAGTCTTTTCTAGCCTCTCACCATCCTCTCCTACTTTCTCATCTGGAATTTGTTGTTTAAGATAGCAGTGAGCCCTTTTATAAATCTTATGTTGTTGTTTTGTGTTTTTGAGGCAGAGTTTCTCTACGTAGCTTTGGTTGTCCTGGAACTCTTTCTGTAGACCAGGTTGGCCTCAAACTTTGAGATCCACCTCCTCTGCCTCCCAAGTGCTAGGATTAAAGGTGTGCACCACAATGACCAGCTTTCATTTTATAAATCTTAAAGCAAGAAAGTATTGTATCTGGGCTTACTGCTAACCAATACAAGTTGGTGTGCTCAATACAGCTAGCTATTAATGTGCTCAGAGTTTAGTATAGATGGACCAAAAGCAGCCGGGCGGTGGTGGCGCACGCCTTTAATCCCAGCACTCGGGAGACAGAGGCAGGCGGATCTTTGTGAGTTCGAGACCAGCCTGGTCTACAAGAGCTAGTTCCAGTACAGACTCCAAAGCCACAGAGAAACCCTGTCTCGAAAAACCAAAAAAAGAAAAAGAAAAAAAGATGGACCAAAAGCAAAATGATTAAGACAAACTTATAGCTTCATAATATCCAAATTGGGGATTTTTGGCAGTAGGCAGTAAATCATCTTTAGTTTAGAATCTAAAAACTTTAAAGTGTTTTTTATTGGTGGTTATGAACATGGGAGTATAATGTCTTGATTATGGAGGTCAGAGCACCTTTGGGAGCCCATTTTCTTTGTCTATTCTGTGGGTCAAATATTGAATTCATATTTCCAGTCTTGATTCAAACACGTTTACCTCCTGAGCTATCTTGTTGGCCTCTAGTTTAGAATTTTTGATCCTGGAATTCTCATGAGGCTCTAGACCAAGGAAAAACAGTAAATGACTTAGGCTTTGTGGGCCATAGACGGCCACAGTTGCAATCACTTACCTCCAACTATGTAGGCAAAAGTAGTCAAGATAAAATAAACAGGCCTTGCTATTTTTTTGTTTTTGTTTATTTCCAAGACAGGGTCTCACTATATATATATATATTTCAAGGCTGGCCTTGAACTCACAAATATCTGTTCTCCCTCCCAAAGGCTGAGAGCAAAGGTGTGTACCACCTGAATGCATTGTGGTGTTTTAATAAAACTCTTTGGACATTAAAATTTGAATCTTTATATCATTTTACATGTCTTAATATATTGTCCTTTTGAATTTTTATAATTAAAACTTACATAACTAATCGTAACTTAGTTTATGGGTCATGATTTGGTTCATAGGCTGTACTTGTACTAAGCCTTGCACTAGGTCCACGTGAATTGACTTTTAAGTGTTTACTGATCTGGAAAAAGCAACAAAGAGGGCTGATTTTGGCAAGTGGATGAACCCTTTACCCTTTACTATAAATTAACTTTTACATACACTTGTGAGTCAGGCACAGTGACATGCAGCTGTACCCCAGCTATTTGGAAGGCTGAGGTGAGAGAGTAGTTGGAGGCTCAAAGTCTACCTGTACAATGTAGCAAGGAGGAAATGCTAGCTAAAATGGTAAATTTTGTATTTTACCATGATTTTTTTAAAAAAAAAAGATACAACTGGGAAAAGCTTGTATACATAAATCCCAATCAAGTGGGAATTCAGTGTGATTCAGTACACTGCTTAAGGAAATAATTCCTGCCTCAGAACCAACCCCTAGTTTGCTCACTCAGCTATACTGGCGGATGTTGTTTGAGACAAACTGTTTTGCAGAAAAAAGTCAGGCAGCAGGTGGCATCAGCCCTGAGACCTAGAGAAACAATGGGGGACAGGAGGAAGAGTCCAAATGCCTGGCACTTCCTAAGCTATTGGTTTTTACTGCTACACTTCTGCTGTTCTGTTAAAACAGCAGTGTGCTTCCGATAGCTGGTTTGTTTTGTTTTTTGTTT
>JAQHUG010000234.1:2656316-2681956 GCA_028555095.1 Dicrostonyx torquatus | reverse complement strand
GAAACAAAACGAAAAGAACATTGTCTCCTTAAATGAAAAGGAAACTCTGAAAGGTATTTTAATAGAAAAGCTACTGATACCTAAAAAATTATAGTGATTATTTATGTGCTTACTCTACTTTGGACAGAAGTGCAGCTTGTCCTATATTCACTTTGCAAAGTTAATGTGTAATACAAGAAATAATATGTGAATGTCTGTCTGGAGTTTAGATGGCTACAAACTTGGCTGGTTGAGTTTATAATTCTTGACAAGAAGCTAAGGCATATTTATTACAAAGCAGTATGCTATTTAATGATTTTTAGGGTGGCTTCCATTTTTTTATTATGGGATATTGAGAAATGCACAAAAATAGTTCAGGAAAGCCACAAATACCTATTGTGTAGGGTCACAGTTCCCAACTGTGATTACTGTTACTTCGTTCTCGGCTCTCCCTCTCAGCACTTAGGGTATTTTGCAACAAATCTCAGATATCATCTCATTTTATTTGTGTGTGTTTCAGTTATTATCTCCCAATGATAAACATTCTTTAAAACACACACACATATATTACAGTACTTATTGCCATTATGGAGACTAAAAATGTGGCAATTTCCTGATATCATCAAATATCCAGTAAGTATCAGTGCACTGATGTCTCCTCAAAATTTTATTTTTATTTATTTATTTATTTTTGAAGCAAAGTTGGAGTTTACTAAAAATCAACAACAACAACAAAAGGTTTTACCTGGGCATGGAGGCTCATGACTATTCCAGTATTCAGGAGACTGAAGCAGGAGGATTGTTGCAAGTTCAAAAACCAGCCTGGGCTGTATAGCAAGACCCTGTCTTAAAAACAATGAGATTTTAAATGTAGATTGAGTACAGGTATTAGAAGGGAAACATTTAAAAAGGCAACAATCACAAGGTAGGCTGGCTTCTTCAGAGTCGCCTCTGTGAATGACTTTTCCCAGTCCTAGTCCAGATTTAAACAGATACACTGAGCCTTAAGCCTCTGTTAATCCTTTCCTTCCCTTTCTTCTTTATATTATGTACACAGTGTTCGGCCTCCATGTATGCCTGCAGGCCAGAGGAGGGCACCATATCTCATTACAGATGGTTGTGAGCCACCACGTGGTTGCTGGGAATTGAACTCAGGACCTCCATGAGAGCAGTTAGTGCTCTTAACCTCTGAGCCATCTCTCCAGCCCCTCTTCCCTTTCTTCTTTTCTTTTGTTTTTGTTTGAGATAGAATCTTGCTATATGGCCATGTGGGGCCTGGAACTCTGGATGTAGCTCAGGCTGGCCCCACATTCACAGCAATCAATCCTCCTGCCTCTGCTTCTGAGTGCTGAAATTTCAAGGAAGTCTTATTCCTCATTTTTGTTTGTTTTTCCTCCTTTTGGATAATTTATATGTTAAAGATGTCATTTCCTTTTAGTAAAAGGAGAACCTAAGTGCCCTGTGACAAAGGCCCAATAGGAGGCAAGTGTCACACTTGTCTGTGTGACCGTAGACTTCTTCCCTCCATTAGAGACACATGGAGAAATGCAGAATTTTAAGCCTGGAAGAGAATTTAAGCTGTGAGTTTTTCCTATTCAGGTCTCCCTAGACTTTTGAATATTAGTTCTATTTTCTTAAATCTTAAAAATCTTAACTGATTAAAGTTGAAAGTAAGGGGATATCAGAACCTTCTGAGCCAAAACCCCTCGTTTCACAGAGAAAAAAATAAAGAAATGAAGGTCAGTATCTGGGATGACCTGAACCATGCAGTGCCAACTGCTGTTCTTGGTGTCATTGTCCTTTCATTTTAGTGACTCTCTTTATGTGAGGGCTCTTGTCTCCTGTAAGTCTGATAACCTTCCTCCAGAGAGTGCAGAGATCAGTGCTCTTGGGAGTGGGAGGGGGCCTGTGGGTGTCCTGTTGTAGACTCAGTGACATTTTATGGAGGAAAGTTGGGAGCCACTGCCTTCCCAAGGTCACATGCCCTTTTACCACAGGGTCACTCATAACTAAACCATCCCATGGTGCTTTGGAATATCTGCAGGCAAAGGGCAGCTTGCCTGGGAGCACAGGCTTGGAAGATGTTCCCTCAAGTACTTTAGCACAGCAGGTGGTGCATGAACATTTCATAGTATTGTCATGTTTTCCTCTAAATAAGAGTTTTTGTAGTTCTATAAATTAATGCCTACTAAATTTCATAGATATTTGAAGAAGGGAAAGACTGTTAAGATGGTTCTGTGGGTACTTGCCACTAAACCTGATAACCTGATTTTATCCCTAGAACCTACATGGAGAAAGGAAGAGAACCAAGTGTGACAGGTTGTCTTCCGACCATCATACATACACCACACACATGTACATTCACACACAGAATAAATGAATAAATCTGCAATTGTAAAAGGTCCAGCTGATACTCTCATCAGAAAATGTTCTCTGATATCTTGCTTTAAACACTGGAGTTGGTAGCCAGACAAATGGACTCACACTTAAAATCCTAGCACTTGAGAGGCCAAGGCAGAGAGGCTTCCTTTGCTGAAGCAAGGCCAGCCTGAGCTAAAATGGAGACCTTGACTGAAAACACAAGGGTCAGATGTAGTGCCAAAGCCTATATTCTCATCACTCGAGAGGCACTGACTGAAGAGCGGGAATTTAAGGTTAGCTTGGCTATCTATCAAGTTTGAGGCCAGTCTGTGCTGCGTGAGACCCTGTCTCAAAGAAATGTAAGTGTATATTGTATATTGATTTCCTTTTCTTCCCACGCCACCTCACCCCCTGCCTTTTTTTTTTTTTTGTGACACAGGGTCTCTCTGTGACAAAGGCTGGCCTTGAGCTGACTGTTTTGCCTGAATGCTGAGATTAAAGATGTGAGCCACCATGCCCAGCTTCCATGTTGATTTCAAAGCAGGCTAAAATTAGCCAGTTAGTTCTAACATGGTCCATAGAGGTGCTGAGTCTATGCAGAACATAGACTCAAGTTTTGGTGAATTAAGCCTCTCATACATGTCACATGGAAATACAACTATAATTCTAGCCTAAAATCAGTAATTCCATAGATTCCCTGTGAGAAAAACATCCTTTCTCAGTAATGTGTAGTTTGGAGTAGTATGTTAGGTCTTTGAGACAGGGACTTCTGTAGCCCAGGTTAGCCTTGAACTTGCTCTGTAGTTGAGGAGGAACTTGAACTTTTACTTCACCTCCTAAGCACTGAGAGGCTCTTGCCTCGATATCTGGGCTAGTCTAGAACTCACAGTGGTTCTCCTGCCTCAGCATCCTAAGTGCTGGGATCACAGGCATGGGCCACTATGTCCATCTTGTGGTCAATTTCCTACACTGTCTGAGACCACCAACTGAAGGAAAGGCATATTTGGGGCTTACACTTTGGGAGCCTTCGGTCCATGGTCTGTTGGCATTGTTGCTTTGGCCTGGGACAAAGCATACTGGGCAGAAGAGAAGACTGAGGTTCTTGAACCTCAGTGATACTGTGGACTTGTAGTTCCATGGTAGCGCTTGGGTGTCCTTTTCATGCAGTGCACATTCCCTTGATGTATGAAATGTGACCTCAGGAATACCCTGTGGTTCCTAGAAGGCCTGGAGAATGTATGTGGGCCCTCTTCTCTTTCCCTGTGTTCATTCTAGTGAATTAAGTCCTTTGTAATAGTTTTGGTGTAGGTGGTTTTTTGTGTTTTTGTTTGTTTGGTTCCTTTTTTCCTGTGCCTTTATGAGACAGTCTTTGCCTATAGCTCTGGCCCAGAACTTACTGGCTTTGTAGTTTTGACCAGGATTTTTTCTTTCTTTCTTCCTTCCTTCCTTCCTTCCTTCCTTCCTTTCTTCCTCTTTCTCTCTCTTTCTTTTTTGAGACAAGGTCTCTCTTTGTATCCCTGACTGTCCTGGAACTCACTTCATAGACCAGGCTGGCCTCAAACTCAGAGATTCACCTGTCTCTGCCCACTGAATGCTGAGATTAAACATGGCTTAGACATTAAATATAAAATGCAGTGCTTGTATTAATTTGTATTCTTCCTCTTCTTTTTTTTAGTTTTCAAGACAGGGTTTCTCAGTGTAACATCCCTAGCTGTCCTGGAACTAGCTCTTGTAGATCAGGGTGGCCTACCTCTGCCTCCCGAGTGCTGGAGTTAAAGGCGTGTGCATCACCACCGCCTGACTTGTATTTTCTTCTTAAGTATAATTATTGAATTATGTAATTTAAGTGACATATATAAATGAAGGTGTATTTTATATTGACAGCTGGATTTTGGTCAGAGAACAATTTACTTCATTTCATTTCTTTTTTTTTTTTTTTGTGGGCGAGGGTTTATTTCGAGACAGGGTTTCTCTTAGCTTTGGAGCCTATCCTGGAACTAGCTCTTGTAGACCAGGCTGGCCTCGAACTCACAGAGCTCCGCCTGCCTCTGCCTCCCGAGTGCTGGGATTAAAAGGCATGTGCCACCACCGCCCGGCAATTTACTTCATTTCTTTCTTTCCTCCCCACCCCCTTCTTTCTGTGTGTGCACTCAAGTGTGGGCATGTCTGTGTAACCCTCGAGACCCTGCCTGTCCTGGTGCAGTCACCCCACCTATCAGGGAGGGGCAGCAGCTTTCTGGGCACCGTGCTGCTGGCCAGGGCTTGCCCACCTTGTACCCTGCCCATAGTATTCTTCCCACTCTTCTCCAGTTATCCCTTCACATCTTTGCTCAGATGCCAACTCCTCTCCAGGCCCTGCCGGACCCTTCTCTTTATAGCACTGACCACTGCCTGATACTGATGTGGGTTCATGAACCTGTGTTCCCTGTTAACATGGGAACGCCAAGAATCCCCAGTCTATTTCCTCAGCCCTGGGCAGTGGTAAGGGCTGAGTGAATGTTGAATGAATTCATGAATGGGGTGTAGACATTAGGTCTCTTGCCTTCATTAATTCTCTTTTACTGAAAATGTGAATATGCAGGGCTCCAGGTGATTTTCTTTGTTGTTTTAGCCTCTCCTCGCTTATCTAGACAAAGTTTACGTCAGTTTCCTAGCAGTAGAGAAGAGGGGAGGCCGGGTCCACACCCTGTTGCAGTCAAGATGCATAGATAATTTTCAGTCCTTAGCACCGTTTCTCTTTTCCTCACCATTGGCATGCACTAGGCAAGTCTGGTTTTTAAAAAAATCATTAAAATCTAGTATGCTTATGAAGAGTGGAATCAAGAACCACCTACCACATCCTATTTCTTGAGAGGTAGGGACAGGAGGATCAGACGTTCAAGGCCAGCCTCAGTAAGCTTTAGGTTAGTTTGAGCTAAACAAGACCCTGTCTCAAAAAAAAAAGAGTAGATCTGAGGAAAACAAACTGAACCAGAAAAGGCACATTCCTGCTGACCCCATTCGCGGCACACTCTTTATGGCACAAATAAGAACATCTGAATCCTTGGGAACATGACCCACAGGTTGCTGCGCATCGCTGAGGCTTTTGGTGTTAAAGTATATTTTGATGGCTTTTGATGACTTGTGAGCCATTGTCCTTTTTTATTTCCTTGTTTACTTGTTTGAGACAGGGTCTTTGTAGCCAGGCTAGACTTTAACTGACTTTGTAGCCAAGGATGACCCAGAACTCCTGGTCCTCCTGCCTCAATCTCCCAAGTGCTAGGATTGCAGGTGCATTCCGCCATGCCCTGCTTTCTTGCCACTTTTAGATTTGATTTTCTTTTTATTTGTGTGTCCTATTTGTGTGTAAGTATGTGCCATGTGTTGGTGCCTGAGAGGCCAGAAAGGGCATTGGATCTTCTGCAGCTGGAATGCCAGGCGGTTGTGAACTGCCTGATTTGGGTGCTGGAAGCAGACCTCTTCTGAAAGAGCAGCAAGAGCTCTTAACAGCAGAGTCATCTCTCCAACTGCCCCCATTTTTTTAAAACATGTATTTTTTAATTGTCTATATTTAAGGTAGGCAACATAATGTATTTTTGTTTGTTTTTATTTTGAGACACTCTCACTTTGTAGCTCTTGCTGGCCTGGAATGCTCTATGTACACTAGGCTAGCTTCAAAGTCTCAGAGACCCCCCTTGCTCTGCCTCTGGACACTGGGATTAAAGGTGTGCACCTCCACACCCAGCCCTGCAACATTATGTTTTGATGTATAAGATTAGATAGGACAGAAAGCCGTTGACAGAGGTTAGTCTGAGAATCATGTAGTCCTTAAAAACAAAAAATAAGGCCGTCAGTGGTGGCGCACACCTTTAATCCCAGTATTCAGGAGGCAGAGGCAGGCAGATCTCTGAGTTTGAGGCCAGCCTAGTCTATACAGCAAGTTCTAGGATAGCCATGGCTACATAGAGAAACCCTGTCTTAAAAAAAAAAAGCAAAACAAAAATAAATAAATACCAATCTTCTTTAAATAAATAAATAGAAAGAATCTAGTCTTGTGACTCCAAGACTGATTAGGCAACAGAATTGTCTAGGTTGGAATAAGGCTCTGATGTGGAACACACCACACATATATTATCCCCTCCTCCCATCCCTTCAAATGTAGCTGCTCCTTGGTATCTGTGCAGTATCTGTTCTGGTCCTCTGAGGACTGCACAGTGCAGATACTCACGTTCTTGTTTTGTATGTCTTATGTGCATCCCTTCCTGTACTTTAGGTCGTCTTTTGATTGTTTAGAATACCCAACACGATTAGAATGCTGTGTGGATGGTTGTTAGACCACATTGCTCGGGGAGTGATGAAGGGAAGAGATGAGTGTGTGTGGAATCTGGGTTTAGGGCTGGACATATGTGTATCCCTAGTGATAGTGAGCACTGTGGGCCAGACAAAGGAAGGAGGCAAAGAGAGGCAGAGATGAGAGGGGCTTCTGAGGAGGCAGTGTTTATCTTGCAACTAGAAATATTAAAGGAAGAGCATTTGGGCAGGAAATGGGGAAGTGTGTTCCCAGGATTAAAAGCAGACCAGTGTGGTTTGACCACAGTGAGTGACTAAGGGAAGAACTGGGCTTATAGCAGGGAGGCCTTGAAAATGCCCACCAGACAAACCTTCATTCTCCCGGGACCTTTGAGTTCTGTGTGGAAAGTGTAGAGCTGAGGAGGCAACCCTGAGACCTAAACTGTTCCCCCATCTAGTGGGACCAAAACAGAGGTTCTAAAGATGAGGAAGGAAAGGAAGTTACAGGAAGTCAGCAGGGAACTGCTGTTGGTGAAGGAAAGAATGTCACTGAAGGGCTTCTGCTCCTATGTGGAGTGTGAGCAAACAGCCTGGTGCACACTTAAACATGACATAGATACTAGAACTGGTGTGGACGGTGGCCATTTATCCACAGAGCTGGTCAGCGACAATCCAAGACAGTGAGCCCAAGCTGAGCCTTTGGTTTTGTGTCTGTCACTCTATGCTGAGCTGCCGTCCTCTAGTACCTTTGAGCTTTTGTGTTAATGCCCTCATGGTACGTGAGGACTCACATTTAACATATTAACGTTGCACCAGGCATGGTAAGTTGCTGTGGTTTTCTGTGTCTCCTTAGATTTCAGATTATTTGAGCTATCCATAAATGGTGCCATTCCAGACAAAACACAGTGCCTTACTGGTAGGAGGAAAGTGTGACTGGGAGGAAAATGTCCGGTTTCTGAGTAGTCAGAGAAACATCTTTTGGAATAGAGCTGTGTTCCTATTGTCCACATGCCTGGTAGTCTAGAGCAGGCACAGGCACTGCCCAGTGGGACACAGCATCACATCCTTATTACCGGAAGTTATAGGTCACCGTGTGCTAGGATGAAGAACAGAGGAAAGCTAAGAATGCCAGTGGAACTCCCCCAGACTGTCAGGGTTCTAGTGATACATCTTAAAGAAGTGTTTGAAGTGCTTCTATCTGTCAGTTTCAACTAAGCTAATTTTAAAAAATTGCTCTTTGTACTCTGCCTTTCTCATGAACCTCTGTGAATTTAATGCATACAATATGTGGGAGGAAGCCTGTCAGCCTCGGCTCCCATCTCCCAGAGTCTGAGAAGTGGATTTTAGAAGTGCATGATTGCACCTGCAAAGATTCGTCATCTCGTGGAATGGGACCTGAGACCATTTTCAACACATTTTCTAAGAAAGCATTGCAGGAGGAGGTGAGAGAGCGTGCTGTCCCGCCCTCCATTGCCCCCTGTTTTGTTGCACCTCAGACAACACAGGGAGGACTGTTCCTCATTACCAGGGAATGTGAGTCATTCCCAGATTTGTGTGATTGGGATTCCAAAGCGTTGCTGTATCCGATGGCCTTATTAAATCCAAGTGTCAGAGCAGCCTTTCAGACTGTAGGGGAGCACTCAGTTACAGCTGGTGACCTGGTTCTAGTTACCACACAGAGACGCTGGCGAGAGCAGTGGCCCCCTCCGAGTGCCCAGAATTCCATGTGCATGGCTATTTGCAACGATTCTAGATTTGGGGGTTTGTCTCCTGACTCACGTCATAGGCTCCAGTACAATTCAGCTCCATGTTAATATCCTCACTGGGATCTGTAGACTTCAAGGGAAAGTGAGTGCCCCAGTGACCCAACAGCCTGTTGCCAACAGTGCCTAGCGTTAGAGGGTACCTCTTTGCAGATTCCCTCAGCCCAGCCGGCTGCCCAGGATCTAGCAAACACAATCCATTTCTAGCTTGGTCCAAACAAAACAAATAAAACATTCACCAGAGAGGGAGGAAACTATAAATGTTGCCAGAAAATTAGTATGCTGTTTTTTTCCTTCTTCTAGAGTGTTTCACAGCCAATGGTGCAGATTACAGGGGAACACAGAGCTGGACAGCACTGCAAGGCGGGAAGCCATGTCTGTTCTGGAACGAGACATTCCAGCATCCATACAACACGCTGAAATACCCCAGTGGGGAAGGTGGTTTGGGTGAGCATAACTATTGCAGGTAAGATGGGCCATAGTGCTGTAGGATGATCTCTGGTTCTTCCAGTTCTATCCAGCCCTTCTCGTAACAGCAGTGCTTTCTTATCTCCTCTTGGCCAACTCAGAGAGCCACATCATTCTTATTGAAATGAATTAATCAGTGCTGGAGAGATGGCTCAACAGTTAAGAACACGAGCCTACTCTTCCAGAGGACCAGGTTCAGTTCACAGCACCCACAATACCTCAGAATAGTCTGTAACTACATACAGTTCTGGGGGATCTGACACCTTCTTTCGGCCTCTGCGGGCACTACCGATGGGAAACACACACAGGAAATAAAAAACATAAAGATGAATCAGTTTCTTCCTCTGTCTTCCTGTCTGTCTCTGTCTCGGTCTCTTTCTCTTTTCTCTAACTTAAATTGCTTTCATACTGGCTTTCAGAGCTGTGTCCTGTCTGGTCACTCTCTTGTCTCTTTGGAAGGATTTTCTCAGGTGAGTCTCCCATCAGTGAGCATTTCATGGATACCAAAGCTGCTGAAGATGTTCAGGCTGTCTGGGACCCAAACCTCCCTCTACCATGGTACCTAGGCTGTTCTTGAACTCCTGGATTTAAGTAGCTCTACTCTTCAACATGGTAGCTGCTAGGCAGCAGGCATGCGCCACTTTGGGCCCCAGCAGGGAACTCTGATCTCATCCCATGATCTTCAGGTATATATTTATGATTTTCTTGGGAGATGAGCCCCAACCTTGATCAGGTTCTAAGACTGAGAGAGTTACTAGATGGCCCAGTGGCTAAGGTGCTTCCTGTGGAAAAGTGAGATTCAGAGTTGGGATCCTGAGAACCCAAGTAAATGCTGGGTTGTTGTAAAGCCCACCTGCCATTCTAGTGCTCAGAAGGCAGAGGTGAAATTCCAGGAGCATGCTGGCTACCTAGATGAGCCATATTGACTAGTGTGAGACACCACCTCGGTGAAGAATATAGAGATCAAAGGAGAAAGCCAACCTCACACCACCACATACATAAATCCACACGTTTGAACACATACATATATGTAGACACATACACACAAACAGACAGAAAGATACAAATAGAATTACAAATTTTTAGAAACTAGAGGAAAAAATCCAAGCGCCTTGTTTATACCTTTCAGCTCCTTACACCCAAGCCAGTGCTAGCATGACTCATGGTTCAGCAATCTGTTGAATTTAATCATTCTTGGGACAGGTGCACAGGCTGCCTCCTGCACCATTAGGACAAGAAAGAGTGATTGCAGAGTCCTACTCTGAGTTCTGCTTGTTGTACATGAACATCACAATCATGGGGCACTGTTGACCCAGCTGAGCCAACACATATATTTCTGCATTGTGTGGGCCACTCTGTTTGCCTTCCATCCTCCGCATGCCCAAGCTAACATTCCTGGCCTTTGTGGTGTCTTGCTGTTACCAGGCTTGTAGTCCATGTCTCTCTCTCTCTCTTTCTCTTTCTCTCTCTCTCTCTCTCTCTCTCTTTTTAAATATTTATTTATTTATTATGTATACAATATTCTGTCTGTGTGTATGCCTTCAGGCCAGAAGAGGGCACCAGGCCTCATTACAGATGGTTGTGAGCCACCATGTGGTTGCTGGGAATTGAACTCAGGACCTTTGGAAGAGCAGGCAGTGCTCTTAACCGCTGAGCCATTTCTCCATCCCTAGTCCATGTCTCTTTACATCACTTCTATCCTAGCATCCACGGAACACCCCCAGGTTTGCTGTCGCTATGGTTCTTCATGTGTCACTGTAAGAGCATTACAGGTTTGTTACAAGCCAGGCATAGTTGTGTGCATACCTGTAATCTCAGCAATTGAGAGGCTATGAGAAGAAGATCAAGAGTCCAAGGTCATCCTTGGCTACGTGGTGAGTTTGAGGCCAGCTTGGGCTATGTAAGATTCTGTCTCAAAAACCTAAATCAAAGTAAAAGCTTTATTTAGTGTTTGGATAGTCCTGAGCCCTGCCTGGCAACATTTCCAAATGTTAGATATGGCATCTTTCCAGTCTGCTGTCACTTGTATTTTTTAAAGATAGATTTTCTTCTTTTAAGTTGTGTCTATATGTGTGTGCATGGGTCTGTACACAAGTGCAGGTGCCACAGAAGGCCAGCAGTGCCAACCCTGTAGCCGGAGTTACGGAGGGCTGTGAGCTACCTGAGATGGGTTTTGGGAACTGGACTCCAGATCCACCTGGAAAACAGTGCATGCTTTTAACCTCTGAGCCACCTCTCCAGTCCCTGTCCTTTGTGTTTTTAGTTAGTGCTACTTAGGCTCATTAATCAATTCTTCGCTTATTTTCAAAGTTCTGCATTTTAATATTTTGTACACATCAAAGCTTACAGTCTGCTAAGGTGGTTTAGTAAGGAAAGGTGCTTGCTGCCATGCTTGATGATCTCAGTTCAATACCCTGAACCCAATGACAGAGAGGACCAAGTCTCTGTATGTGTGCCATGGCACATGCTCACTCACAAGTGTGCACAGACTTAATGCAGATAAGTAAGTGAATGTTTTTTTAAAAAATGCTGGGGAGATAACTTGGCAAAATGCTTGCTCAAAGATCTGGCTTTGATTCTTCAGGACCCATATTAGAAAAAGCTCTGTACCAGGTGGTGGTGGTACACATCTTTGATCCCAGCACTCAGAAGGCAGAGGCAGGTAGATCTCTGTGAAATCAAGGTCAGCCTGGTCTACAAAGTGAGTTCCAGGGCAGCCAGGGCTGTTACACAGAGAAACCCTGTCTTGAAAAACAGACAGACAGACAAAAACTCCTAAAACAAAAAAAGTTCTGTGTGGTTGTGCTCTTATAATTTCAA
Source organism: Dicrostonyx torquatus (assembly GCA_028555095.1). Taxonomy (NCBI): domain Eukaryota; kingdom Metazoa; phylum Chordata; class Mammalia; order Rodentia; family Cricetidae; genus Dicrostonyx; species Dicrostonyx torquatus. The sequence continues at coordinate 2,670,296 of JAQHUG010000234.1, read as the reverse complement.
CAGTGGGAGGCAGAGACAGGCAGATCCCTGCGACTTCTGGCTTGCCACAGGCAAGTTTCAGGCCAGTGAGAGAAACACTGCCTCAAAATTAAAGAAAAAAAGATGAATTGCGCCTAAAGAATGACCCCCAAGGTTGAACTCTGGTCTTCATGTTCACTCATGCACAAGCATGCACATGAACATGCATACACACACGACAGGTTACCATGCATACACACACGACAGGTTACCATGCATACACACACGACAGGTTACCATGCATATACACACGACAGGTTACCATGCATACACACATGACAGGTTACCATGCATATACACACTTACCCTACTCTGTTGCTCCATCTGCTCCCTTCCCTTCCTCTAACTTTCTTGTTCACAGGAATAGTTGGGAAGGGTGCTCAGGTAGAAAAATGAGCAGGATTTTTGTTGTTCTCTACCTGTTTTTGTCTTTGTTTTTTTATATGACCACTTGTTGTCTCCTAAGGTGTTTTTGCTTTTTTTTTTTTTTTTTTGGCAATGCCGGGGAAATGCTCTCCACTGTGCTGTCCTTGAAGTATCTCCTGGTAGGCTGGTTTACCCTATTACAAAGCATTCCCAAATCTCAGAAGAGCTATTTTAAATTTGACTTTAAGGTAAATTTTAAATTTCCAGTGAGAGAAAAACAATACTTTACATGTCTGCTTACAGTCTTGCAGGAGTGCATCTGTAAGCATACCCAGGGCTGTACCTGAGGGCTGTGAGCACCTTCCCCCAGTACCTTTCCCCTTAACTCCTTGTACTACAGCCCTCTGGTTTGATGGAATGTACCAGACCTGAATTACCAGTTTATACTTCAAAAGGAGAGAGGCTGAACCTCTCATGTTGATAATATCACATCAGAGCCCAGGCTTTTTGCTTTAGCACTGCAGAGAAGTAAGGATGAGTCTGCCTGCTCTTTATTAAGCTGTTCGATGCTTTTCAGAACGGCTTTGACGTTGATAATAAACACTTGTTGTCTAGGGGTTTTATCCAATACTACATCAAAGCTGAACTCGGAACAGAGGGAGGAAGATGCTGGTGAAATACTGTTTAAAGAAGGGCTTTGTACAAGCTCTGCCACTTTGATTTCTCAGCTGATATCTGACACCATGTTTGTCTTGTGCGACTTTTCAGACCCACTCGTCTGAGATGTCTACCCACTTTCCAGTGATGGGAACAGGCTGCTCCTGGCTGGGCCTGAAGTATCTAGATTAGAGGGGGAGGCAGGCCCAGGGAAGAGCAGAGTTGCCTCTCACACCTGCCTTTGGGCACAAAAAAGAAAAGAACCCTTTGTGCCTGGGAAGCTTATCTCTAGGCCACACAATGGGCTTGTCTGCTCCTGCCCATAAGCCTGCTGCGGAGCTCGCTGGGGTGGGAGTGTTGGAGGGGGGGGTCCTCATGTCCATTTCCTGCCTAACTGGAGTGTCAGGTTTCCAGTATTCTGAGTCTAAATAATGGAGGCTTGAGAAGGGGTGAAGAGAGGTGAGCTTTTCTCTCTGTCGCTGTCCCTGCCATTTGTTGAACTGCCTCACAAGCATCACCCTTTATCGTGATGACTTTTACTCCAAGTTCTCTCACTTGGGAATGTGGAAATAAGTCTTTAAAAAACATGATTGTCATGTTAGTGTCCTGACTGAGAAGCCTCTGTGAGGTCTGTGTGGTGACGGAGGAGACCACTTCTGTCATGTGTGAGGTAGCCAGCCTTGGCTGAGTAGGCTTGCCAGCTGACATTGTGTTGTGTGAGTTTATTTGGTTGTTTAGAAACTGTACACTTGGAATATGCTTTATTGAAGAAGGTAGAAACTAAAATCAGAAAAGAAAAAACAAACCGAAATTGCCAATAGTCAACACCTAGGAACAAACATTCTTTAGATCTGAGATTAAACCGTTCCTTAAATATGCTTTTTCCAACTTCAGAGGATTATACTGTCTGTGGTTTCATTATTATTTTGTTTATCTCAGCTTCTTGGGTGTTGTGATTACAATCCTGAGCCACTGTGGCCGACTTATGCTCTTCCTGATGAGAAATGACATTGAAATGCACAGCAGTTATTAGAAGCGACGGGAAACAATTCTGTAAAGCTAAATGGGCCAGTGACTTGAAACACAGCAGTATCATCAGTGTGTCCTTATTCCCAACAGAAATCCAGATGGAGATGTGAGCCCCTGGTGCTATGTGGCAGAGCATGAAGATGGCGTCTACTGGAAGTACTGTGATATTCCTGCCTGCCAGAGTAAGTCTAACACACCCTCTGATGGCTTGGGGCCTGAGTATTAAACTCAGAACAGAAGGCACTGCTCAGGTTAACTCCTGTTGCTGGGTTTCAGTAGTGAGTGCAAAGAGAGGTATCGTGGGTTACGGGATTCCACTTCTCTTGTTGAGTTCTTAAGCACTAGGAATGCCCAGTTCCATGGCATACCATTTCCTGGGTATTTCCCAGGTGGGTAAGCTAAATGAAAAGTCTCATATTTGGTATTATTTGGCCTCAATTTCTTTGAAAAATGATAGTAACTGGTCACATAGCATCCACAGCTCTTCAATTCACAGTATCTATTGTGTTTTTAATGATGATTCATAACTCAGTCTCTTCAACCTTTTGTGCTTATATATATGTGTGTATTCATGTGTGTGTGGATATGTGCATGTGTTCATAGGTATGCAGACTATATGTATGAGCATGTGTTCATAGGTGTGCATATATGTGTATATGCATATGCACATATATGCTTTATGTATGGAGGCTGAAGGTCAACTTGGGTGTTGTTCCTCAGGGCCACCCACCTTACTTGCTGAGCCTGGATCTCTAACTAGAACCTGGGACTGATGGGTTAGTCAGGGCTCTCTGGGCAGAGCCATAAAGATCCTCTCGTCTCCACCTTTCTAGCTCAGGGATTATAAGCCTTTGTCACTGTTAAGTATTTTCTGGCCAACAAACCTCTCCAACAACGTAAATAATCTCAATCAGACCAAATCAGACTGAATTAAAAGATACCCAGCTTTAATGGGTGCCAACACTCCCAGGTGGCCCCAGGAAAACACAGAGGTGGGGGAAGGAAAACCCAAACTACCACCTGAGAGGGAAGGGGAGACCATGTGTTAATTCTTGGGGGCAGTTTAAATAGCCTATGGGAGCGGTCTTGACCCTCCCTTGGGAGGTGTTACTGTTTGGCAGTCTTTCTCGGAGGTGGATTCTGGACTGAGGCAACTCCCAAGGAAAGGAGCTTGGGATGGAGTTTTCTGCCCAGCATTCCAAAAATGGATGTCAGGGGCCTGGGGTGAAGCCCCTGACTAGATATTCCAGACTCTGTATAAAGGGGTGCAAGGGAGCTGAGGTGATGCTTCTGACCAAACATTTCAGACTCTCTTTGGATAAAAGGACACTGGCTCAAGTCTGGCTACTTCCTGCAGACATGGGATGATGTGGGAGAGAGGAGAGTTGGGAGTTGGTGGGCTCATGCTCAGTGAGAGGTGTGGCTGGAGAGGCATCCAGTTTACTGCCATCCTGGAGACGTCAGGCATCTGTTCCTTGAGGGAGATGAGAATGCAGGTGGCTGAGTTCAATAGAGAGCTTGGTTAGTTGTTGTTTGATGAGTCCATTGGCCCTCTCCACCTTTCCTGAGGATTGTGGGCGGTAGGGGATGTGGAATTTCCAGGAGATGTTGAGAGCTTCTGACATGAGCTCCATGACCCTGGAAGTGAAGGCTGGCCCACTGTCCATCTGGATGGTCCGCGGGATGCCAAACCGAGGAATGATGTGGTCCAGGAGTACCTGAGCCACCACATCGGCCATTTCACTGGAGGCCGGGAACACTTCTATCCACCCTGTAAAAGTGTCCACAAGTGTTAGGAGATAACTGAGCTTTTTATGAGTAGACATATGGGTGAAATCAACCTGCCAATCTTTATCCAGTTGATGTCCACTAAGCTGATGCAGAGGCTGATGTATATGGAGAGCCCCCTGTGGATTGGCCTGGGCACACGTCTGGCAGAAGGAGCCAACCTGTGAAATACAATCTTGGAGATGGGTGGGGTCAAAGAGGGCCTCTAAGAAATGGAACAAAGCTTTGGGGCCTATACATAAGATCTGGAGATGTCTGAAATGATCAACAGTGCCTGGTCTTGAGGAAGGATGAGACGGTTATTTAAGTGAACCATCCATCCTTTGTTTTTGTGGACCCTTTTTTTATGTGCTTGGTTGGTAAGAGGGCTGATAGGAGGGAGTCAAGAACAAAATATGTCCTGTTGAATCAGAGGAGCTGGAGGCCAGCCCCCTAGCCACTGACTCAGCCTTGGCATTGCCTAAGGCCACTGGGTCCTTGGAGGACTGGTGTCACTGACAGTGAATAATGGCTACTTCTGCCAGGAGCTGGAGGGCCTCCAAGAGTTTGGTTATAAGGGGTCCGTTAACTATGGGAGTACCCCTAGTAGTAAGGAAGCCCCTTTCCTTCCAGAGTGCAGAATGGGTATGGGCTATTAAGAAGGCATATTTAGAGTCAGTATAAATATTAGTCCATTGGCCCTTGGCCATCTGGAGTGTACTAGTCAAGGCAATTAATTCTTCCTTTTGTGAGGAGGTTCCCATTGGAGGGCAGGTCGCTTCAACTGTGTTAGTGGAAGTGACCACTGCGTACACTGCCTGGTGGTTTCCTGATTTGTCTATAAGGGAACTTCCATCAACAAACAGGGTGAGTTGGGGATTTGTAAGTGTCTGGTTAGGAGACCCGACTGAGGTGAGCTTAAGGCCTCCACAGCCTCTGGGCAAGAGTGAGAGGAGATACCAGAGAGGGAGGGAATAGGAAGGAGTGTTGCAAGGTTTAGGGCAGGACTGGAGACCAAAGTAATTTGGGGGTTGTCTAGAAACAGTAAGTGAAAAACCTGGACTCGTGAAGGCTCAAGAAGAGAGAGAGAGGAATAACTCAGAAGGTCTGAGAGGCAGTGGGTGGGATATACCGTGATTGGCCTGGACAGGGTGATCTTGAGAGCCTCCCAAGTGGGTTCAGCTGCTGCTTCCAGAGCTCTCAAGCATGGCTGCCATCCACAGACGCTGAGGTCCAGCTGTTTGGATGAAAAGGCGACAGCCCGATTTGAAGGCCCAGCCTGTTGGGTTAGAACTCCCGTGGCCACTCCTGACCTCTCATCTGTATGAAGGTGGTAAGGCTTTGTGGGGTCTGGAAGAGCAATAGCAGGGGCTGTTAGAAGGGCATCTCACAGTAGAGAGAAGTGGTGGTGGATGATGGCTGGGTGATGAGAGGCCCCATGGGGGTCTCTCTGGCTGCCTGATACAGAAGCTTGGCTGTAATGGCAAAGTTAGGGATCCAATGAGGAAGAACCCTAGCAGGCCCCAAAATGAGAGAATCTGAACCCCTGTGGTTGGGAGCTGTAAATCCCGCAGGGTCTGGACCCTGTCAGAGGTGAGGGTCTTAGACCCCGGGCTGAGTTGAAAACCTAAATATACCACCATGGGAGAGCACAGCTGAGCCTTAGCTAGTGAGACTCAATATCCCAGGGATCTGAGGAAGTTCAGGAGCCCAGAGGTGGCCTGTTGGGACAAAGAAAATGTAGGACTGCAGAAAAGGATATCATCAACATACTGGAGAAGCGTGCTAGGACTTGGGTCAAAGTTTAAGAGATCTCAAGCCAGAGCTTGGCCAAAGAAATGGGGGCTGTCCTGAAAACCCTGAGGGAGAACAGTCCACGTAAGCTGTCTGGAGGACAGGGAGTCAGGGTCCTCCCAGGTAAAGGCAAAGAGGAAGTATGAATCAGGGTGTAAAGGGACAGGAAAGAAGGCATCTTTTAGGTCCAGAACAGTAAAGTAGGAGGTGGCAGGAGTGTTAGACAGGAGATTGTATGGGTTGTTAACCAGTGGGTGAATTGGAATACTGCCTCACTTATGAGGTGAAGGTCTTGAACCAAGTGGTAAGCATCAGAGGGCTTAGGCACGCACGCATGGGAAGGATGGGAGTGTTGCAGGGTGAGTCTGATAGGAATTAAAAATCCTTGAGATAGGAGGTGGATGATGATGGCTTAAGACCTTGGTGGTGGGTTTCAGGAATAGCAAAATGGGGTCTGGAAGGGAAGGACGAAGGGTCTTTAAGGCAAACTAGGATTGGCTGGTGGTGAGTAGCTAGTGGACTTATTTCCCACTGTTTCTTTTTTCTTTTTTTCTTTTTTTGGTTTTTCAAGACAGGGTTTCTCTGTAGTTTTGGCTCCCATCCTGGAACTAGCTCTTGTAGACCAGGTTGGCCTCAACCTCACAGAGATCCGCCTGCCTCCGCCTCCCGAGTGCTGGGATTAAAGGCGCACACCACCACTGCTTGGCCTGTTTCCCAGTTTCATTCACTTTTTTCTATACTCAGTTGTTACAGTCCTGATGTAAAGGCAGGAGGACCCCCAGTCTTGTTCTGGGTGTTTGGGGCTGTTGTTTTGTCTGTCTATTTTTCCTGCGAAGTTGTCATGGAGGCACAGGCCTATAATCCTAGCATTCTGAACACTGCATAGGAAGAGATTGAATTCCGGGCCAGTTCATGTGGTGAAATCCTGTCTTGAAACAAAAATTAAAACTAATAGTTTGAGAGCACTCACTGCTCCTGAAGAAGACCCGAGTTCCATTCCCAGCACCCCCATCAAGTGGCTCACAACTGTAGCTATTCCATCTTCAAGGGTTCCAATGCTGGGACTTCGTGGCACCTGCACTCAAAAGTGCTCAAGCCCACAGGCACATACATAGCTTAAACATAAAGTAAACCTTGCATGTGTGGGATGTGTGCTTTGTTTTGCTTTGCGGCAGGGTTTTCACTGGCTGTCCTGGAACTCACTAGGTAGACCAGGCTGGCTTCGAACTCACAGAGCTCCACCTGCTTCTGCTTCTGTCCAGCCCCTCGCTAACTTTTTCCCCTTATTATAAGCCTGCTCCTTGCCCTGCTTCCTTGTCCTCCAGTCTGTGAGCTTGTGTTTGTACTGTGAGGTGAAGGTCTTCCTGAGGCCTGGGATCTCTCTTTCCTAGAACAGTTGGAATGCTGATGGCTGCAGGAAAAGGAGCAAGCAGAGTCAGTCAGTCCTGTGGGTCCACTGCTCCCACTGCCACTGCCCTCCGGCATCGGCCGCTTTAATGGGAGTCTCAAGTGGGAAAACGGTAAAGACCAGAAGAATGGGCTCTTTGCTCATTCTTCTTAGCCAAAGCCTTAAAATGATAAAAACATGTCATTTGGCAGTGACTGGGTAAAGAAGAGGCAGAGAGGAAAGCAGATTTCCCTTGGTCCATTTGTTTTACACAAAGATGGCCTTTTCCTCGAGGACTGTGCCATTCTCTCAGGAAGATCACAGGGTATTTCGATCTGGGCACTTTCATTTCAAGAGGTACTGTTCAACCCATATTTATAAAGTATAATTCAGTCCATCAGGGTTGATTCATGTAGTCATTGAAACTAGTTTCAAAACAAATGTGGCAAAATCCAACTAGCATATCTCTAGTATCCCCACAGTTCTTTTTGTTTGTTTGTTTGGGTTTGTTGTTTTTGTTTTCTGAGACAGGACTTCTCTGTGTGTCTCTGGCTGTCCTGGAGCTCACTTTGTAGACCAGGCTGGCCTTGAACTCAAAGAGATCCACCTGCCTCTGTGCTGAGATTAAAGGTGTGTGCCACCAATGCCCGGCTACATCCCCACAGTTCTAAAAACAGAAAAGTAAATACCGTCCCCATCCTTCTGACCATTCCCATCCTCCTGGCCCTTCGATGGCCTTCTCAGATGACCAAGGTATGGAGGCTTACAAATGGTAGAAAGGAAGAGGGTAGTGGTCCTGAGGTGGGAGGTGGAGGGTGGGAGGTACCTGGGTTTGGGTTTCTGTCGTATCAAATCTTGTCAAGCCAAAGCCCTGGCCTCAGTCAAGTCTCTAATGTGCTTGGTTGACATGGCTGAAGAAAGGCCATATGCCATTTGTAGCTGGGGACCTGGGAGTAGCCCATGGATTTAACAGAGATACAGCTTGTCTGCCTCTTTTTGGCCGCATTTGACCTATTTCTGGATGATGAATCACTGGTTTGTTTGTTTGTTTTATAAATAATGCCAGCCTCTGTAAAACTTGCTTGTTCCAGATTAGCGCTGGGGAACTCATACAGGAAAATGCCTGTAACATGATCAAGTTTCTGGAAAGTTCATATCTGAATATAACAGGCACCACAGGAGGTAGGAGAGTGGATGTGTGGGGACAGAGCTGAGTGGTGAGCCACTATGTGAAGACCCGAGTCTCTGCTCCTGGTGTGTTATGAGCAGGGCTGCGGCAGCAGGATGGGGAGGAGAAGTGGGGTTCAGAGGAGGAGCTAAATTTCCCTCAACTCTCTAGAGCTTGGATCACAGCTTACTATTAAAGGACTCGGAGGTCATTGGATTTGTCCCCACTCCCACCAACTGCTTTTGTCACCATCTTTCTCCCCAAGTTCTTATAGCTTCCAAGAGAAATGACAGATTCCAAGGCTGTTGGATCCCTGAGGGGAACTCTGGGCCTGGCGTCCTTTGCATCTTTCTCTCATGTCACATGACCATCCCTTTTGGCCGTTGCTTTTGAGGGATACACTGTGTTGTCTCTACATGGCTTTTAATTTACTCTTTTACCTGTGGATTTATTATTTATTTATTTATTTATTTTTGTCTTTTGAGATAGGATCTCAACTTGTAGCCCAGGCTGGACTAGAACTCATAATCCTTGTCCTCAGCCTTCTGAATTCTGGGATTACACACTCCAAATATGTGGTCAATATGCCACACTCCAAATTTAGGATTTTATTTTATTTTTAAATTTATTTATTATGTGTATAGTGTTCTGGGCACCAGATCTCATTACAGATGGTTGTGAGCCATCATGTGGTTGCTGGGAATTGAACTCAGGACCTCTGGAACAGCAGTCAGTTCTCTTAACCTCTGAGTCATCTCTCCAGCTCCCTTTAAAAAAAAAAATTTAGGATTTTAAGTAAATATAATTTCTGAATGAAGAAATGGTCTGAAAATTATATTTAAAGGCAGATGCTGGGCTCAGGAGATGCTCAGCTCAGCAAGTGAATACCCCTGTGGACTGGAGACCTGAGTTTGAGCCTCAGGACCCTAATGAGCCTGAGGAGAGAACTGACTCCCACACGTTTTCCTCTCATCTCACACACGTGCTCCTCTCCTCCAGAAATAAATAAAATGTCATTAAAACAACCTTTAAAGATGTTATTTATTTTAGTTATCTGTATGAGGATAAGCGTACATGTGTGCAGGTACCTGGCTCCTCTGAGGAGAGCCTTAGGTGGTGTGAGGCACCTGACGTGCATGGCAGGAACTGAATTCAGGTCCTCTGGATGCTCAGTATGTGCTCTTAACCACGGGGCCATCTCTCTGGCCCTTTAATAGAAAAAGTAAAAGTCAAATAGTTTTCTGCACCCGGCTGATTTGAGTCTGAGGCTCCTGGCACGAAAAATTTACCTTCTCATATCTGAGAGCTATTTTTTTTTAAATCTACCCAAAATGTTCACCTATAAATCTATCTATGAAAATTCATCTTTGAATTAGAGAAGTTTGAAAGGGTGAATCCTATAATATTAATAAATTTCTATTAATTTTAGTAACTAAAACAATGAAATGGTGGTTTATGTCTCTCAGGCTGATCTTGATCCCTGGGATCAGGTTACCCATGTCAGCCTCTTGCATAGATGGGACTGTAGGTCAGAGGACAGTTTCCAGGGCCATTTCTCCCTTTATACCACACAGTGGATCCTGGGATTAGACACTAGCTGTCAGGCTCAGCTGCAGTTGCCTACTGAACCAGTGCTTGAAAGAACCTTTTGTTTTGTTTTGTTTTGGTTTTGGTTTTTCGAGACAGCTGCAGCTATTGAGCCTGTCCTGGAACTAGCACTTGTAGACCAGGCTGGCCTCAAAATCACAGAGATCTGTCTGCCTCTGCCTCCTGAGTGCTGGGATTAAAGACAAATTCTTACTCTGTAGGTCTTGCTGGCATAGAGCTCCCTATGTAGTCCTGGCTGGTCTTGAACTCACAGAGATCTTCCTACCTCTGCCTCCCAAATTCTGGTGGTTCATGCCACCATACCCAGCTATATATTTGTTTTTGTTTTTGTTTTTTTTTCCAGCTATATTTTTTTAAAATAAAGTTTCACACCTTGTAAGATCTTAAATATGTAAAAGTATATATATTTACCACTCAGAATATCTGGATTAAAACACGTAGCATGAGAGCAGCATAGGGGCTCTCTCACACGCTGGCCGGCAGCCTACTACGAGGCAGCTTCCCCGGCTCCTGCAGCACTTTACATTAGCTTGTCAGTGCCTGAATTTGTTGTTAAAGTTTGTTATTAAGGCTTTAATTAAGCTTATTACAACTCTTAATTATTACTTAAAGTTGTGAAAACTATTCATTATTGAAGTAGTTATTAAAATTAATTATTAAAGTTTAAAATCGTAAGAACTTTAGGAGCCAGCAAAATGGCTCAGTGCATAAGAGTGTTTGCAGCCAAGCCTGATGACCTGAGTTTGATCCTTAGTATTCACATAGTTCAGGCAAAACCAACTCCTGCCACTTGTCCTCTATGCTTGCTGTGGCATGCTAGCCCATATGCAAGCACACATAGATAAATAAATGTAATCAAATTACAAGAACTTTAAGAGTTGTTAGCTGTGACAAATGGTAATTTATTTCTTCCCCTTTTATGTGTATGGTGCTGGAGGTAGAACCCAGGGCCTTGACACATGCTAGGAGACTGCTCACGACTGAGTCACACTCCCAGCCCCTATTTCTTAGGCTCTGACTATATGCAAGATCTTGTACCAAGGTATGGTCTGCAGCCTATGGAAGCCTGTAGTTTAAGATAGACGACTGGCACATGAACAGATGAACGTATGCACAATGCTCTGTAGAAGTAAAGTTGACAGAAGTCACAAGCATGAACTGGAGGACTCAGGTCACTGGTTGTCAGCAGGACTATAAGTGTAAGGCTCTAGAGCAGCAGGTGCTCAGCCTGCGGATGAAGAACCCTTTGTGGGGTGGAATGACCCTATCAAAGGGGTCGCCTAAGACCTTTAGAAAGCACAGATATTTACATTATGTTTCATAACAGTAACAAAATTACAGTTATGAAGTAGCAACGAAATAATTTTATGGTCTGGGATCACCACAACATGAGGAACTGTATTGAAGGGTCACAGCATTAGGAAGGTTGAGAACCACTGCTCTAGATGTTAGAGTGGAGAAATGACCCAGCAGCTAAGAGCACTGGCTACTATTGCAGAGGACCCAACTTTGATTCCCTGCATCCACATGGTGGTTCACAGCCATCATTAACTCTAATCCCAAGAGACATGACACCCTCGTCTGGCCTCCGTAGACCCCAGCCGTGCATGATATGTGGGCACAGCATCATACACATGAGAGAAATAAATGAAAATTGAGCTGAGTGAGAACCAGCTCTGAAACTGTAAAACTGAACGATAAGAACAAGCATGGTGGCACACATCAATAATCCCAACTCTCGGGAGGCAGAGGCAGGCATGTCTCTGTGAGTTCAGGGCCAGTCTGGTCTACAGAGCAAGTTAGTTCCAGGCCAACCACAGCTACACAGAGAGACCTTGTCTGAAAAAAAGAAGGAGAAGGAGAAAATAGAGTGGAGTGGGCAGGGTAATGGAGACAGAAGGGACAAAACATCCCAGGGTAGTCTCATTCTGATAAATGCCAAGCAGGTCAGTATTCTAAAACAAGAAGGAGCAGAGATAAGATCTAAGATGATGGTGAAGCCTGGTGTGGTCTGCCAGTAACTTGCACTAGGAGGATAGTGATGAGCATCTCCAGGGAGATGTTCTCCATAGCACCTTTCTATTCCACTAGTGTGTGTGTGTGTGTGTGTATGTGTGTGTGTGTGTGTGTGTGTTCCCTCTTGTGGAGATCAGACAATAATGTGAGAGAGTTGGTTCTTTCCTTCCACCATGTGGATTCTTGGGATTCAAGTTAGGTTGTCAGGCTTGGTATCAGGTCCCCTTTCATGCTAGCCATATTTCTTCCATTCTTCATGACTTCTTAAGCCCGTTCAAGGATTTGGCATGTGAGTCTCTGTTGACTGTCACTCACATGGGCCAGCCTTGAGTGCATGCCAGCAAGGGAACTTCTACCACATGGATCCCAGGTCTGTCTCAGTCAGTAACCTCACCAGCTGTATCAGGGTTCTCTAAAGGAGCAGAATTGATAGAAATATAGATATATATTTGGGATATACATATATGGGATTTTTTTTTTAGCATGGCTTACAGGCTATAGACCAAGAAAAAGGCCAAGGATCTGGAAGTTGTCCAGTCTATGAGACTGGATGCCTCAGAATGCGAAGTTTGGTGCTGGAGTCCTAGGGAAGTACTAGAGAGCCGCTCCGTTGGAACTCCAGCCAAGAAGGTTCTAACACCAGTGAAGGCATGTCTTAGGCACAGGGTCAGGGAACTTGCCAGTGAGAGGGAGGACAAGTAGGCCAAAAGCACAGGCTTCCTTCTTCTGTGACCTTTTATGTGTGCTGCCACCAGAAGGTATGGCCTAGATTTAGGGTGGGTCTTCCATCTCAAATCCAGTCAAGAAAAATCCCTCACAGGTGTCCCCAGCTGCTTGGGTTTTAGTTAATTCCAGATGACATCATTGACAACCAAGAGTGCTCATCACACCGCTCAAGCTCCTCTTAACCATGTGGCACTCTGGTTTGTATTGGTCTCCCTTAGCTGATGTTCACTTTTGCCCCAAAAAGAATTTGAAAGCTTTCAACTGAGTTGTCTTATAAGAGTCCTGAAAGCTGCACAAGGGCGCTTTGGCCGTGGCAGCTAAGGCTGTCTCTGCCGTAGGACACGTGTTACTCCCGGTACGCCTGTATCATTGATTTCAGCAATCACCTCTGTGTCTTTCAGCTATAACTGAGTGTCCAGCTTGTACCACACACATCCACGTTGTTTTGCAGACTTTGGTAACAGCTGCTCATCCCTCCCCCATTTTCAGTAAGAAAATGGAGGCTCATTGGTAATGCCACCTTCTGTGTCAAATTGGGTTTAATACAGGACTCCATGGCAAGCCCTTTCCTTTTCCTTTGGTCCTTGTAAGCAGCCTTGTTCCCTTGAAAACTGGGGCTCCAGGATGAATCTGGACTTTTGAGGTAATTGTGTATGTGTTTTCTTTGGAAATTAAAATAGAAATTCATATAGAATAGAGAAGTATTAAGGTTCCCTTTTTGACATCATGAAAATGAAAAGATCAACTCAATGATGACAGGTAGCAGGTTAGCAAATCATGCTGCTAGCTCTGAGTTGTTTTCTTCTCTGGGGCCTGGGCAATCCCAAGCCCTGGGAGCAGAGCAAGCTGCCACAATGTCCAACAAACCTCTGCTGCACATCACAGCTGCACTGAATGCTGGACCGGCACTGTGGGTGTTCTCTGTCCAGCTGTTATTGTCTGAGAACTTGCTTTGGGCTGTACCCTCTGCACAGAACTGTCTGCCAGCCTTGTCTTGGGGTCTTTCCCACTTCTGTGTCACTGCTGTGTACTGAATTCATCTCTGTTTTGTTTTGTAAATGTCTCTCTACAAACAACTGATTCGTACTGTCTCCTCTGGATATTTTTTAAAATTTTTATGTGCATTGGAGTGTGCCTGCATATATGTCTATGTGAGGGTGTTGAATTACCTGGAACTGGAAATATAGACAGTTGCAAGCTGCCATGTGGGTGCTGGGAATTGAACCTTAATCCTCTGGAAGAACATTCAGTGTCCTTATTAGCTAAGTCATGTTTCTAGCCCTGAGTTCATCTTTTAAAGACAGAACTCATGGCCGGGCGGTGGTGGTGCACGCCTTTAATCCCAGCACTCGGGAGGCAGAGGCAGGTGGATCTCTGTGAGTTCGAGACCAGCCTGGTCTACAAGAGCTAGTTCCAGGTCAGGCTCCAAAGCTACAGAGAAACC
>JAQHUG010000234.1:2630377-2649698 GCA_028555095.1 Dicrostonyx torquatus | reverse complement strand
GCTCACACGGGATCCTATATCTGAGTGTAGGCTGTGTCACAGCTCACACGGGATCCTATAACTGAGTGTAGGCTGTGTCACAGCTCACACGGGATCATATAACTATGTGAAAGGTTGTGAGAGATTTGGCACAGTAAAGGTGTCTGAGTGTGCAGTGGCTATAACTAACCAGAATGAAACCTGTAATGAGTCTGGCAGACTCCTGCCTGTGTGGCACCATGTGGCTTCTATGCTGCCTACTTCTGAACATACCATGTACATTTAACTCTGCACATACATCATGGCACAGCTAATGCTGCCTGAAAACCCTAGCTGAGACTGGAGATGACTGTGTTATGAACTGCAGTGCTGTTACTGCTCATGCAAAGTCTTTAAGCAGTGGTGCTCAGCCCTCCCAGTGCTGCAACCTTCAACATAGTTCCTCATGTGTGGGGACCCCAGCCATAAAATTCTTTCATTGCTACTTCATAGCTGTCATTTTGCTACTGTTATGAATTGCAGTGTTAATACCTGTGTTTTCCAGTGGTCTTAGGCAACTCCTGTGAAAGAGTCAATTGACTCCCAAAATTGTCACAACCCACAGGTTGAAAACCACTGTTAAGGAAACATAACAGTTTAATTATGGAAAATAAAATCTTTTAATACTTGCATACCATCACTCCTCGGCATGTATCAAATTAGTACACCTTTAATACTTGCATACCATCACTCCTCAGCATGTATCAAATTAATACACCTTTGAATTATGTTAGAAGTTTAGTTTAAACATTGCTGCTTGAGTTGCTGATGTTTCATTTTTAAAAGGAATCAAATATGATGCTAGAGAGATAGCTCAGTCCATAAAGTATTTGTCATGCAAACATGGAAACCTGAGTTTGATCTCCAGAACCCATGTAAAGTGGCAAGTATGGTAGCATACATTTGTGGGCACACATTAGGGAAGCAAATGCAGGTCCCTGGTGTTCACTGGCCAGCCAAACTATCCTCATTGACAAGTCCTGCTTCAAGAAAGATGTCAAAGAGACTCCCTTCTGGCTTCCACATACAAACAAGGATGGACACACATACGAAGTTCAATGACTTTTTTTTTCTCCTTCCCCTCCTTTTAATGAATTTTGGTTTGAAATTAGAACAGAATTTCTAGCAATTTTTTTTTCTTTCGGGGTTGGTTTTGTTTTTACAAAACAGGGTTTCTCTGTGTAACAATCGTGGCTGTCCTGGAACTTGCTCTGCAGACCAGGCTGTCCTGGAACTCATAAGATCCACCTGCTTCTGCCTCCCAAGTGCTGGGATTAAAGGTGTGCACCACCACCTGGCTCAGCAATTTTTTAAATAGCCCTCACCTCACTCCCCACTTTTGCTATTTTGTATGATTATGTGAAGCAGTGTTCTCAGCATCAATTATAAAACCAAAATGTAAACAATTATGAAAAACTGAAGATGCACATGTCCTGCAGCATCAAGTATCCAGTCAAGATTTAGTTATGGAAAAATAGGTGAGTACATCCATTTCATTTATATACAAATTTACTTTGGTCTTTAATAGATAGTAAAAGTATATGTACACCAAAGAATAATTTTAAAGTAAATTTTTAATAATTTACTACTAGCAGACCTTTGGCTGTTACTTATTTTACATAAGTGCACCTGTGATCCCAGCAGGTGTGTATGCAAGCATATGAAGCCAGAGGACAACCTCAGGTGTCATTCTCAGGAACCGTCAAGTTTGTTTTTTTTGAGACAGGGTCTCTCAGTGGCCTGCAACTCAATAATTAGGCTAAACTGGTCATCCAGGGAGCCTCAGGGATCCTGTCCTACCTCCCCAATCTTGGGTGGGCATGGATATTTTGTGTGCGTTCTGAGGATCAAACTCAGGCAAACACTTCACTGACTGAGTCATCTCCCTAGTTCCCTATTTTATGAGCCTTTATGCCCTGGGTCATATAAAAGTTTTGTCATGGGGAGGAGGGGTGAAAGGGTTGTGAGAAGAGAAAGTTTAAGAGGCTGTGGTCTAAGAAAGAGACAGAACTGGGGAGCAGTAACTCAGAGTGTCATAGAAGTAGAGCTTGGAGGTGGGGCAAGGACATTACCTTAAACCACCCAGGTTCAAGTAGATGAGGACAGCAGCAGAGGGCAGCCTGGTTCCTAATGATCCCTTTAGAGTACATGCCAGGACCTCACTGCCACGTTGAAGCACAAGCTGCCTGGATTTGCTCACCAAACTTTTGTGAATAAAGCTTATAGAATCCATGTGTATTCGTGTAGGCTGTGCCTTGCATTTAGGACTGTGTGCCTTGGGCTGGGTGTAGACTAATACATAATAACATGCTTACTTGAGCATAATGGAGTAAACGAGACAAAAATCAGAGTAAATGATCAAGATGATCATGACCAAGTAGTTCTTAGTGAGAATCACTAGTGTGTGTTCAGGTCTCCATATGGAAGTCCTCTTTAACAAGCTCAGCTTGGATCATACGCCCCGGCTACAGCTGCTTGGCTCTGCGGTTGTTTAAGCCCTAAACCTCAGACATTCTCAGGCCTGGCCTCCACTAAAGGTTGGAGTGCTCCTGTTTATACTTGCTACTGTAGAGATTTGATTTGTTTCTGAAAGATTCATTTTAAAGTTTGTATGGGGAGCCACATTGGTTACATTTGAACCATGTGTGGTGCAAGGGAACAGGAGGGCAACTGCATGACTTAAAGTGGAAGTGTGAGGATTGGATTAGCTGAGATACTTCCTGCAAACATAAAATAAACTGGTCAGGTGGTCTGGGAGGAAAGTTTCCTATGTATGTACATCACATACATGCATGTGTTTTATATGCTCAAAAGACTGATGTGCAGACATAATTCAATAAACTGGGCTGTGCTATTTCCAGTCTTAAAGGAAAATACTATCCTAGACTCACCAATCTCCTGGATTAGCGTTTTAGAATTAGATCTAGAAGAAACTTCAGGGTGTTTGGAAAGGGACTTCAACTAATAATCCTGAGTTAATGGCATAGATTGAAAACTCAGTTCCTAAGAAACCGATGTGTCACTGGCTCATTATGAATTAATTGTAAGGAACTGATTTGGTATGTCTCATATATTAATGATCTATTACTTTGGAGCAGATTACTCCCAAATTTAGCAGTTTAATGTGGCATATTGTCACACATTCTTTGAGTTAGAAATCTAGTCTGACTTAGTCTTGTGCATTGAAGTCTCTTACAAAGCTGCAGCCAAGCTGTTGCCAGGGATGGAATGTCTCATTTGAAGGCAGGAAGGGGAAAGAGCCACTGTCCAGCTCACACGCTCTTAATAAGATGCAATTTTATGTGTGCTGTTGGCTGGAGCCCAGCCCACCCTCAGTGCTTTGCCATGGCCTATTTGTATACTTGTAATCCTCAAAAACTTGATGCCTGCCAGGGCTACGTATTGAGACCTTCTTTCAACAAAAGGTGTAAGCTCTAGGGTGGCTTACATGTGGCATGACTTTAGGGACAGGGATCTGTTTTAGGCAATAGATACGTTTTTATTTGATGCATGTGGAGGTTGGGAGAGGCAAAGTCTCACTGTGGCTGGAATTCATGATGTAGACTATGGAGGCCCTGAACTCACAGAAATGCACCTGCTTCTGCCTCCTGAGTGCTGGGATTAAAGTGCTAAAATGCCCTGCAGTAGTATAATTTTAAAAAACAGAATTGCTCAGGCCCAAGCTGCTTCATAGACATAGTAGGCTGGGAGTCGAGTCAGTGTGCTGGTGTCTGCAGTGTGCAGTGTGGGCCCTCTCCCTGGCTTGTTGATGGCTGTGTTCTAATGAGTGCTCACATGACAGGAAAAGAATGGGCTCTTGTCTCCTCTTCTTATCCTATTGTAGGAGCTCACTCTTCCTGACTTCATCTAATTACCTCCTGGAGGCCTCACTCCAAGTCCATTCACTCTGTTTATTCAGACTTCAGCATACAAATTGGGGATAAAAGGAAAGAAACCAATCTTTTCCCCATATATCCAGGCTTTACTCTGACACCAGACTGGTGAGTTTTTTCCCAGCAGCCAATCCTTCAACTCTCTAGACACCAACAAGATGGCTTACAATTCTGTCCTGCCTCTGAACACCCAGAGTCAGTGCCATGGGTTAAAGGCTTGGCAATGCGGGACCACATCCTGCTGCAGATGCCAGTCACAAATGTAGGTCTCTAGACTTGTCTATAAAGTAAAGGTTTCTAAGACTTCCTCCTTAGGTTTGATAGTCTGCTGTAGTAGCTCTTAGAACTCAAGGAACACATTCTCTGGTGTGTCGGAAAGGATGTGATAGGTGAAGATGTTTGTAGGGTTAAGGTTGAAAAGGTTCTGAGCCCCACAGTGTCTGTCCCTGTGGAGTGTGGTGTTTCTCAGCATGGATATGTTGATTACCCCAGGAGCTCCGTGGACTCCATCTCTAGTGGTTCTAACAGAGTCTTCATCAGGTGGGCACATCCTTGACTCCATCATTACCCTTTTCTCTTCCATGGAGCACGGGGGAGGGGGACTGGGCATTCCAAGTTACTAATTGTGGCTTGGTCTTCCTGGTGTTCAGCCCCCGCCATGAGGCTAACCAGGAGCTCACCACAAGGTACCTCATTAGAAAGGAGTCACCCAGAGTCTTGAGGGTTAGAGAAGTGGCAGGAAGTGGGTAGAAACCAAGTGTATTTCTTATTACATCACAGTGGTGTACAAGTATTTAGTCCATAGAAGATCCCTGAGGCTATGTGAACGCCAGCTACCATGGTTGGTACCCATATTTATGTTCCTCTTGCCTCACTAGGCCAAACAATCTAGCATGTGGCTATAAAACACTAATATGCTCCCTGTGGTAGGCTGAATAATGACCCCCCAAAGATAGATGTTATAATCCCAAGTCTATGAGAATGTGACCTTAAATGGCATTTGACTGTGCAAGTGTGGCTAAAGACTTGGGAAGGAGAGATTATCCTGGATTATCCATGTGGGTCCAGTGCATTTACAGGAAGATATGAGTCAGAGGGCCTCTGACGGGACAGTGGAAGCCAGGGAGGGGAGGAGTGATGAGGGGATTGGTAGCCATGTAGCCATAGCTGAAGAGTGGGGGCTGCTTCTTCGAATCCTTCAAATATGGCTCAGCTGTGCTGACACCCTCATTTTGGTCATTAAAACCTGCTTGGTTCTTCCAGCCCTCAGAAAATGAAAAGTAATGAATGCTGCCAGGAGATGGCGGGTTTGTGGTCCTTTGTTCCTGCAGCAAAGGGGAAGCATGCTGCTCAGAAGACCTGGGGAAACCCACTCACTGTTTCAAAGAACAAAGGTTTGAGTGCAAGGTGAAGGTAGGGGTTCTGAGGGTTTGTTTTGCCCTCTAGTGACCAATGACTGCTCAGCTAGGAGTGGAACCTCGTGCTGCCTCCCCTCTCCATGCTGGGATGCTGTCCAGGCTTGACCAATGACTGCTCATCTAGGAGTGGGACCTCGTGCTGTGCTGCCTCCCCTCTCCACGCTGGGATGCGGTCCTGGCTTGAGTTTGCACAGGATTTGTGCATGTTGTCACAGCCAGTGTGAGTTCATATGTGCAGCTGAATAATTTTGTTTGCTTATTTTTTTGAGTGGGGGTTTGTCTGTGTAGCCCTGGCTATCCTAGAACTCACTATGTAGACCAGGATGGCCTTGAGTTCACAGAGATCCACCTGCCTCTGCCTTCTGAATGCTGGAGAATTAAAGGTGTGTACCATCATGCCCAGCTATAGTTTTTTTCTTTATGGTTAAATAAAACTCCATTGTCTGTGTGTCACCTTTCTTTAATTCATTCATTTGTTGATGGACATCTAGGTTGATTCCACAGTAAACATGGATATACATCTCTCTGTACTACGCTAACTTAGGGTCCTTTGGGGAGTTTGAGGTTGTTTGGTTGTGTCTCTGTGTGTGCCTGCATGTCTGTATGTGACAGAAGAGGGTGTCTGGCTCTCCTGGAATTGGGGTTACAGATTGCTTTGAGCCACCATTTTGGATGCTGGGAATCCAACTTAGGTCCTCTGGGTGAGGAACCAGTGCTCTTAACCTTGGAACCACCTCTCCAGCCCCTTTGTGATTTTTTGCCTTTTTGTTTACTTTTGAAACAAAATCTAAATGTATTGTGTAGCCCAGTGCAACCTGGGCTACACTCAAGCACTGGGGGTGATATGCCTGTGTTTACTCCTCCAGTAACCTTGGAACAGTTTATATCTGATTGCTTCACTGTTCTTTTTTTGTTGGGGAGGGAGCAGGAGGAGGAGGCACATGCCACAGCACACATGTGAAAACCAAAATCAACTTTTGGGAATTGTTCCTCTCTGCCGTGTGGATTCCAGAAATCAAACTGAGGTCATCAAGAAAGTGCCTTTACCCATGAGACATCTTGCCAGCCCACTTCTGTTTTGTTTTGTTTTTACAGAGTCTAGGTCTTTTACTACTTGTGTACATTAAGCTGTGAATTCATAGGGAACAGCCCCAGAGGTTAGGCTCTTTCTCCTTAGTTCCCCCAAAGCATGCTCCTCTGGGTGGTTGAGCACAGATACCCTTCTCCAGGCTTCCTTTTTTCTCATCGTTTTCCTTCACCAATTCAGGAACTTGGCTCAGGTCTTGGTTCTTAACATGTCCAGTGTTGACAGTCTTGACAAGAACCTTGCCCTCACCTGCTTGTTTACAGTGAAGCCCACGACCTGCTGAGTGATGTAGACACTTCCAGTTTTGCCGTAGAAACACGTATGGTCATTGTTTTTTGAACACTATCCATTTCCTTGGTATCTACAGTATCACTCTTCTTGTAGATTTGCATGTATGTGGCTAAAGGAATACCTCCATGTTTCATACAAAGCCCAGAGAGCATACAGCTGGCTCCTTCTCTGTCTGTCATTTTGATGAACTACTGGGAGATTGCTGCCATATGCCAAAAGCAAAATCACCCTCTCTATCTTAAGAGATCCTCCCTAGTTCTCTTCAGTACCAAATTCTGCCAACATTGGCAAAGTAAAATAAACATCTTCAGGTTGCTAAATGGGGACCTACATGCCACACTTTCTCACAGATGGTAAGGCATTTTGCAGAGAACAGCACTAGAGGGTCCGTTTTAGATCTTGTTGTCATTTGCCTGTGTTGTCCCTCAGGGCTGTAAATACTGTGGGACAGCACACCTGGCACAGACAGAATTTCCTTCTTAGCCTTACCCAGCCAGATGTTGTGAAATTCTTTTGTTTTGTTTGTCTCCAGTGCCTGGAAACCTTGGCTGCTACAAGGATCATGGAAACCCACCTCCTCTCACTGGCACCAGTAAAACATCCAACAAGCTCACCATACAAACCTGCATCAGCTTTTGTCGGAGTCAGAGGTTCAAGGTACCAACTCTGCCATGCATAACTACAGAAAAGATAAAGATAATTACAACAGCCCACCTGTCAAGTCACATGGGAAGAGTGAGCTCAGGAGTCAGGAGCACAAGACAGCACTCAGTTTAAAGATGAGGAGTGGGCAGTAGCCCCTGTTTGGTCTATGACTGAGTTCTGATCTGTTATGAGCAGGGTTCTTAATGACTCCTCAGAGAATCAAGTCAAGGCAATGGGTCCCTTCTTTGGCAAATTGACGGTCTACTTCTTCTCCAAATATTCTCTTTTCTTCCTTTTCCTTATCTGAAATTTATTTCCTAATCACTAAGGTTCAGTACTATTGTTTTTCTGTTAAATTAGGCAGAAAAGGATCCTTCCCTCTCTTCTTTTATTTCCCTTTTTCTTTAACCAGTTCAGTCTAAAAGCCATTAATTAATTAAACCCTGCCTGGGTTTTAAACTCATGTGGCAGATGACTAAGCAAGATAGTTGAACCCCCATGACTGTATTGCTTGTGCAGAACTTGAGCATAGGAATGTATCAAGCTAGTGCATTCCAACTACTGGAGAAGGCTCTCTAAATGGGAAGCTGGAGAAAACTGGAATGAAGCCCAGAGGTAGTGTTCCCTCTGGGATTGGAGAGTATAAGTTCAAGGCTTTGACAGTAGAGAGGTAGATAATGATATGTGTGCAATGACTGTGTACATACACACACATGTACTTCATTAGATAATGATATAATTGTGCAATGAATGTGTACACACACACACTTCATCACTGTATATATATACACACACACTTCATTAGATAGTGGTATAATTGTGCAATGCTGTGTACACACACACACTTCATTAGATAATGGTATAAGTGTACAATGACTGTATATATATATACACACACTTCATTAGATAGTGGTATAATTGTGCAATGAATGTGTACACACACACACTTCATCACTGTCCAGCAGGAGCTTTGCTGACACTGATAACGAGGAGCACAGCTAGCACTCAGCTCTCCACCAGAAAGAAGCTCTGTAGGGAAATTGCCCATGTTGTGCTGGTTCTGAGAAAACACCTCGTGTAGAACAGAAACATTAATGCAGGTTTACCAAAAGGACAAAGATACCTTGACAGGGGTCCCACAACCTAAACCCAAACCTTAAACAGGTTACTCTATAAATTAAATGGAATCCAATTTAAAAAATAGAGCTTTAAAAAAATGGCAAGCTACTCTGGAGACAACATTTAGTAGTAAAGCTTGCCCAGGGTAAGCAAGGCCAGGGCAGGGTTAATGCCTCAAAAATGCAAAAGAAAAATGGCCGACCCTGACATGCAAAGACAGAGTGTTTAATGTTTAAGATCACCAAAGTGGTTTTGGTTAAAGGCAGTTTTGGGAGACTTGTCACCTGAACTGTAGATTTCCATAAAGTCACCAAGAGCCATCATGAGCCAGTCAGAAACTGACCACAGACAAATCCCACCACCCATCTGTTATTGTTTGGGTAAATAAAGTTTTATTGAACAGAGCCATGCCTATTCATTTACAAATTGTCTCTAGCTGTTTTCATTGTGTGGCCATGAAGCCGGGTAGAGAAAGAGACTATGTAGCCCACAGAATGAAGACTATTTACTTCTGGCCTTTACAGAAAAGTTATTCTGAAATCTGCTGTAGATCACGTAACCATCTAGAAGCAGATCTACACAGATGCAAACAATTGATTTTTATGAACCTCTCAAGGCAGTTCAACAGTGAAGGATTGTCATCAAATACTTCTGAAGAAACACTGTAGCTCTTTGTGAAGAAAAGGAAACCTTTAGTTTTGCATCATAGCTTAGACAAAGATTGACTTTAAACTGTGAAAAAAAGTTACTGTGAGAGGGCCATGAAAATAGAGTGCACAGAGTAGACTTCACAGTTCAAAATGAGCCTATAAATTGATGGTCAATTGATTGTCAGCAAAATTGCAAGATCATTAGATTAGGAAAGAATAGTCTTCAACAAATGGTACTGAAGCAGTAGGGTAGTCCCATGCAAAATAGTGTTGAGCCGTGTGTGCTTGCTCCCCAGCGCTGTGACGGAAGAAACTTGAGGAAGGTCTTTTAGCTGCGCCTTGAGGCTGGCATCAGGAGCATGAGGCAGCTGTTACACCACAGCAGTCAGGAAACAGAACAATGAGGTGCTGGTGCTCAGTTCACTTTCTCCTTCTGCTAAATCTGGGACCTCAGCACAAGGGAGGCTGCTGCCTACTGGCAGGGTCGATCTTGATCTAAAACGTGTAAAAAATAAAGATCACAATAGTAAAATGCCAGGCAACATGGTTTTAGAATAAGCAAAAGCTGACACACCAGTGGCAAATGAGCAAATAAACTTATATGCATCATTAGTCATTAAACTAAAGCAAATTAAAGTCACCATGAGATAGACAAACATCAGAGTGGCCAAAGTCAACTATACTTACAGTAGCAGCTGTTGACAAGGGTCCAGAGCATTGAGAGCTCACACACAGCACTGGTAATGTAGTTTGGCTCAGTTATCCTGGGAAAGGTTGATAGTTTCTTTAAAAAAGTTAAATCCAGCCGGGCAGTGGTGGCGCGCGCCTTTAATCCCAGCACTCGGGAGGCAGAGGCAGGCGGATCTCTGTGAGTTCGAGACCAGCCTGGTCTACAAGAGCTAGTTCCAGGACAGGCTCCAAAGCCACAGAGAAACCCTGTCTCAAAAAAACAAAAATAAATAAATAAATAAATAAAAAGTTAAATCCAAACATTTCACCCCTAATTATTACCCAGGACAGTTGAGAACTTACACTCGGACAAGAATCTGTACACAGATGCTTATAGAAGTCTATTCCTCATAGTGAAAGCTGGAAATGGTTGGTGGAATGGTGCTATATCAACATGTTACAGAACTGTACTGGGTGAACCACAGGAGCGAACTGGTAGCAGAGGCTCCAGTGTAATTAATGAGCTTCACAGGAGCTGAATCAGGTGGTTGATGTTTAGGCTATTTTATGTTCTCAAAATGACAAAATGAAACTAGCAGAAAAACTTGGATAATAGTTGCAGGGTCTGTGGGAGGATCTATAAAGCAAGACCAAAAGTCTACCAGTGTGGCACAGCTTGCTCTGTATTGGAGGATTGGCTCCTGCAGGACTATGTACTCGATTAGTGTATTAACATTAAAAAGAAAATTAGAATGTAAGTGAGGTTTAAATGAGTTTTAGGGGCCTGAGAAATAACTCAGCAGTTATGAGTATATACTGCTCTTGCAGAGGACTGGAGTTTGGTACTCGATCTGTTCAGCACCTTACAGTCGCCTCTAATTCAAGTATTGGGGGAGATCTGACACCATCGTCTGGCCTCTGTGAGCACCTGCACTTGTGTATATAGAAACACACAGACACACCATACACAGATGGACACGCAGACTCACACACACATAAAAAAAAAAAAGATAAATCGGGGGCTGGAGAGATGGCTCAGTGATTAAGAGCATTGCCTGCTCTTTCAAAGGTTCTGAGTTCAGTTCCCGGCAACCACATGGTGGCTCACAACCATCTGTAATGAGATCTGGTGCCCTCTTCTGGCCTGCAGACACACACAGACAGGATATTGTATACATAATAAATAAATAAATAAATAATTTTTTTTTTAAAATTGAGGACTGGAAAGATAACTAAAGCTCCAAAGGACCTGAGTTTAATTCCCAGCACCCACACTGCAGTTCAGAACTATCTGTAACTCCAGTCTTGGGAATCCAGTGTCCTCTCTCTGTCCTCTCCAGGCACTGCACACAGGCAGTGCAGACAGGCAGACAGAGAAAACACCCATACACATAAAAGTAAAGGTTACATTTTTTTGTTTCTGTTTTTTGTGTTTTTGGTTTTTCGAGACAGGGTTTCACTGTGTAAATAAGGACAGCCTTGGCTGTCCTGGAACTCACTCTGTAGACCAACCAGACTGGCCTTGAACTCACAGAGATCTGCCCCCTTAGTACTAGGATTAAAAGCATGCACCACCACCACCCAACTGAAAGATTAAAACATTTTTAATAAAATCTTGGCACATAATAAACAGTCAATAAAATGTTTAGCTGTTTTCATGAATATTTCACATTTAAGGAATGTTGTCCTCCTTGAAGATTTAGTTAAGTGCAGTGGGAATGAGAACATTAGAAAGGAATTCTCACAGACAGCAAACACAGTAGTGGTGTGGAGCTACTGACCAACTTAGAATAGGCAATAAAACTAAGGAGCAGTCACGGGAAAGGGGTGGACTAAGAAACTGAGGCTGATTGCTCACTACCCCACCCACCGTAACATTCCCAACATCCAGTGATAACATTTACCCCAGACCCCCCAAGTTCATAGCCATCTCTTAGTGCAAAATACATTTGGTCCAGCTTAGAAGTCCTCACAGTCTTTTTCTCGTGTGGCAGTTTGCTGGGATGGAGTCGGGCTACGCATGCTTCTGCGGGAACAATCCTGACTACTGGAAGCACGGGGAGGCAGCCAGCACTGAGTGCAATAGTGTCTGCTTTGGGGACCACACGCAGCCCTGTGGTGGAGACGGCAGGATTATCCTCTTTGACAGTGAGTATGGTGCCAAAGGCATGACAGGGGCAGCAAGCCTACCTACCACCTTTCCATTTGTTTATTCACTCCCCATCAGTACTCACGAAGCACCTGTCATGTGATGCCAACCATAACTCAACTCTTGGGACTGAAGCACAGAAAGGCTGGCTGTGACTTCCTCTTGAAAGAACAACAATGTCCGGCTGTAGTTGTGACTTGTGCTCTAAGAAGCTTGGCTATTTGCAAGTGTCTTTGCTGGTCATAGACCACCATGGCCAGCAGAGTAGCGATTCTTGGGGACAAGTTCAGCATGACTCAGTAGCTAATGTTGGTTCAAACTTCATTTGACCCCAAGTAGTTTCTTTTAGGCATATTTAAGCTGCATAATTTGGTGAAAATTTTCCTGGTGATAATTCACTTGGTCCCATGTACACAATAAAGCTTAAGATGTGACTACATCAAAACTCTTTTTAAAGTACATGTGACATCTTCCGTAAAGATAGGTTCTATAGATTGATAAGCTCATGATAAAGATTTGGGGGAGGATCCACTGTGATCTCAGCCACACAGCACATAGGTCACCAAGCTATTAACCACATTCCCTCCTAGCCTTCTAGGTGGATAACAGGTTATTCATCCCTCCCTTTGAAGGAACAACCCTGTGTGCTTATCATTCTTGGTTCCCCTGGTGCTAATCTGTGCATGCAGAGCTTCCCACAGGCCATCTTGGGACTACTTTGACAAGCAGAAAGACGAGGCTGTCAGGTTAGCCCATACACTGCATTCCTGCATTCCCGTAGAGCATCTGCTCTCACGTGCTCTTGTTAAAACATCCCCCCTTTGTGTGTTTGTAAGCACTGGGGCTTTGGGCCTCACTAGTGTGTATCTGAGAAGATAACTTTGCAAATACTTCAAGTCATTTTTCCAGCCCTGACCATGCATTTGCTTGAGCCATCACCTCTCTGTCCCACCACATTTGTGAGGCACCAGCAAGAGGCAGAGCTGTGCCAAGTGAAGAATGGGTCCTGAGTCTTGACCTTTCCAGCACTGTTCTCTTATCCCTTGTCATAATCCACACACACACTCAGTGAGACCTCATGAGAGTTATGGCACCTGATTTTAACACTCTAGAAAGAAAAGTCACAGAAGAGAGACCGCAAGCTTACTGAGGATTCTTCAGCCCATCTGCAGGTCTTTGATGGTCTAGGGACCAGGCATGCACTTCTGACATCTCGACTAGGCAGGGAGCTCCATTTTGAACAAAACCTTCACAAGGCTTGTTTCCTAGAGCTGTTATAATAAATATCACAAATTTTGGGGCTTATGTCAATAGGAACTCACTCTCTTACAGAGATAGAAGCCCCCAGTCAGGATGTCAGCAGGCCATGTTCCTTCCCAAGGCTCCAGAAACTGTGACTGACACACAGAAGAGAAGCAACTTATGGCAGGAAAGGATTTCTTCTGGCCCGTGGCATCAGAAGGGTTTCAGAGCATTACAGCAGGAGGGAGTGATGGAGTGGCTTTGGTTCGTGGCAGGACTGCGTGGCAGAAACAGTCATGTGTCAGCTGAGCAGGAGAGTGCCAGAACCAGCCAGTGAACTATGACCTTCAAAGGCCCACCCCTCGGAAGAGCTTACTTCTTCCATCTGTGTGCATTCCATAACTTCCCAACCAGAGGAATAAACAAAGACATTTCAGACTCAAGTGGGAACAGTCACCTCAGAATCCCCAAGTTCATAGCAATCTCATAGTACAAAATGCACTTAGTCCAACTTAGAAGTCCTCACAGTCTTTGTTTGAAACCGAGACTTCAATATTTTTTCATTTTGCTTATGGATGCTTTCAGCTACATGTTTGTCTGTGCACCACATGCATGTCTGATGTCCTCAGAGGCCAGATCCCTTGGAACTAGAGTTACACGTAGTCATGAGAAGCCACATGGGTGCTAAAAATTAAATTCAAATCCACTAGAAGAACAACCAGTGCTCTTAACCACTGAGTCATCTTGCTATCCCCCAGCCCCAAGTCTTAACAACCTCAACTCTGTTCAGATGTCTAAAGTCTCTTCCAAAACATAGGCAAACTTTGAACTCTGATCCTTATGACACCAAAAGGAGTTACAAATTTCCAATATACTGTAGCAGGAGTCAGCATCCTCATTTCCAAACAACAGGAACAGGAAAGCAGTCAGAGTGGACCACAGAAAGTTCACAGCCAGGCATATTAAATCCTAGTGCTCCGTGGCTGCCATCTGGATATGTGTCATGGTGTTGACTCTGACAGGCTTGGGTACCCCTGCCCACATGGCCCTGCCACTCGAAACACACACATATTCTTTCTTTCCAGCTTTTCTCAACAGACATTCCATGCTCCTGGCATGTCCCGAGGTCCCCACTGACAGTTATGCTTTACTCTCACCTTCATGCATGGTCTATCAGGGACTTTCTTCAGTCTCCTGGGCCTCCCTTAAAAATGTCTGTGTAGGACTGGGGCGATGGCTCAGCTGGCATGGTGACACCTGCTTGTCATTGCAGCACTAGGAGGCAGAGGTGGGTCAGTCCCGGGACTCAGTGGCTAGCCAGCCTAGCATACTTGGCAAGCTCCTGACTCAAGAAACAAGAGAGACAGCTTCTGAAGAGCATCTGAAGTGTCGTCCCCTGACCCCCTTGCACAACATCAATGAATGTCAGTCAAACCACCGTGACTCTGTAGGCCTTGCCTTTGGCATGCTGGTGAAACCAATACCAATTACAGTGCGAGCTCTGCTGACAGCCTGTGATGTGCCCAGGCCTGCTTGGACTGTAGCTGCAGCTACCTGAGTGCCTGGGCACATCAGCTCGGAAACCACTTCTCTCGGCTGCCCCTCTCCTGTAAAATCTCCTAAATACACCCAGAGCCTTCGGTGGGTGACAGTTTGCCACTTCCTGAAATGCCACCAAAGAACTTTGTTGTCTCAGTCCAAAGTGGCATTCCTGTCTTTGACAACTGTGGCCTCTTCTTCCAATTCGCTTTGTCTGTGACTTTAAACATCCTCATTTCTGACCAAACTGTTTAATTCTCATTTTTTGCTTTGTGTCTTTTTCTCTGAAGTCTCATGATAAACCTAGTTAAAAGACACCCATAGTAACCATATTATAAGCAGAACGCTGTACTATCTTCAATTTTTTTTTCTGCTGAGTTATTTTCCATTACTTTTTAATTTAACCTCACACAGATTTTCAGGATACAGCAAGACATAGACAAAATCTATGCAAGAATGCACAGGACAGGCCACAGTTCTGCTCACTGGAGCCCTTGTTGTGACCCGAAGCCTCGTAGGCCTCACACTCACTTCTGTTGCTATTCTGGCTCCTGCGTTCACGAGAATCACTTAAGTAGATGGACACCACTCCGAGACTCCTCCAGCTTGCATCTCCACCCTCTACCCTCCTCCTAGTACCAGTTTCTTGTTAGTTACTTCTGCGTCATTTTAACCAAATATCTGACAGGAGCAGCTTCCAGGAGGAAGTGTTTGGTCTAGCTCATGATTTCAGGGGGCTCTGTCTGTCATGGCAAGGAAGGGTGGCAGAACAATTCAGTTCATGGTGGCCAGACCATGAGGCAGAGACCGTTCACATGGTGATAGACCAGGGATCATAGAAGGTACCAGAGCCAGGTACTGGTGTACTATATACCTTCAGCTGCTCACCCCTTCCCAGATAGCACTACCAACTAGGGACGGGGAATCAAAACATGAGCCTGTAGGGGACATTGCAGATTCCAACCATCACCAACTATCTGTGGCATCCATTGGCTTACAGCTGCTTCACCCACTCCCTCTGTTTTCCCAAACATTGCTATCTTCCCACTTTGTATGTCTGTTTTTGTGGGTCTCATGAAGGCTCTGGCCACGGCACTTAAAACCCTTTCTAGTCATTTTGACATCATCTTAATGTGATGAGTGTATAAAGACCCTAGTAGTAGGAACTGAATCCATCCTTTCGGGGGACACAGTTCACTCGTCGTATGGCATAACTGTCCAGCCCAGCCCAGTTTATAACAGATCTCTTGCAGATTCCAACTTGGACATTATATAGTGTTTACCTCAAAGCTTGCCTCAGCTATATAGTAGGAGCTTATCTCAAAAAACAAAAACAAAAAAATGAACAAACAAAACAAAGAAACTCCCAAAATAAAGTGAGTTACCTCAGTTAGTAAGCACTAGAGCCAAGGTAAGCCCAAGTTTGCCAGCTTTAATTCTTTTTAGCGGCTAGGATTTCTTTTATTAACAATAACAAAATAAATAGATCATAATATAACTGATCCAGTTTTATGCTTTAAAGTCTGTGGTCAGTGATGCCCACAGTGTCTGATGATTTTCTTTATTGGTCCACAGAAGCTGTGCTTTCTGTGTGTGCTCACACAGAGCAGGTTAGCACTGCCAACCCCTGTGCAGACATTAGATGCTCTGTTCTTTTCTAATCCTCCTGCCTCTGTCTTCTAAGTGCCAGAATTACAGTCTTGTAGTACATGCCTAGTTCACTCGACTCTTCCTGTAGTGTCCACACCCGTCGTCCCAGTGTGTGTCTTTCTTTTCACTATAAGCTGCACTGTATTTGTGCAGCCTCCGTGGCTGACAGCTCCAACATCTGGGTCACTCATGCATTTTGTTCCGTGGATTGCTTTTTATCTTGACAGCGAATCTTTCTCCGTTTTGTTTTGCTTTTATGTGTGTGCTGTGGTATTCTGTTTAATGCCACACACTGTGGGTGGAATGGTAGATGCTAAAGTAAATAGCATTTACACTTGGGCGGCCTGCTTAGTTTGGGAACTAGGCTGGGGTCTGTCAGTAGCTGGGCTAGGTTTGGGTTGTTTGTCTGTCATTCCCTTTGATGCAGGCACCCTCAGATCCCCGAAGTTGTGGTTACAGTAAAGTAGTGGTTTTTTAGTATTCAGTTCCACGCTCAGCTGTGAGCAGGGTCTTTGTGTCCTGCCCTTATAGGAGATGGCCATTGTCTGTTACTTGGTGCTCTTTGTGGAAAGGCATGGGGGTTGCTGGTTCCCCTGCCTAGCTTCAGCTTAGGGCATCCACTAGCCACAGGATCAAGGTGATTTCGTTGGCTCGCCAATCCTCCATCCTTGGCAGCCACACACCACTTTGGTCTTTGGTGGAACTTGGTAAAGAATCCTGCTCTCTCCTTAAGGCAACCAGGGCTGAGGTCTTTGTTTCTTCTCCCAGAAGCAGTGGGCCTTTACCTTGTTACTAAGAAAGTAGTCTCCTACTCCCTCCCCAGGCACAAACATGTTTCACATCTGCCTCTCTCCAATGGCCCTGGGAGCAATGAACTAACTGCCCTCTCCCAGCAACTAGAGGCTTTCGCCTCCTTTGAGCGGAGGGCCCAGGAAGTAGGAGGTGTTCCAGGCTTGCCCCTTAGTAGCAACCTATCACCTCCTACATGCCTGTGCCACCAAGTGGAACTCTGGCTGACTGCTTGACTCTGGTCACTCCTGCCAGTGCTGGGAGGCCTAGGCAGAGGAGCTTGCAAGTGAATGCGAACACCACTATCTCAGGCTCTTGGTGCCCTCAGTGGAAAAGTCAGGCTGATGCGGCCCCTAGGAACCTGTTACAGTTTTAACTGCAGCTGTCTCACGTGCTCTGTGGTGATCACCTCTCTCCTGTGCTCTGGCACAGATGAGCCCAATTCTGTGGCCCAATTTGTATTTGTTAATATTAAATTTCCTTGGTTGTCTTGAGACCTTGGCTTCTGATCTTGAGCTTTCTCATTCCTAGGATGAGAAAGAAACTTGCTTTGTTTGTTTTCCCAGTGCTAGAGATCAACCCCAGGGACACACACGCTAGTCAAAGGCGCTACCACTAAGCTCTCACCAGCCTTTGGTGCTTTGAGACAGGGTCCTGAACTGACCATCCTGTCCTCAGCCTCCTACATTAGAACTACAGGCTCCACCACCACGGCCAGCAAAGCAGCATATTTTCTTTACTTTTCTGTGTGCTAAATAGAGAACTCCCCTAACATCTGCTGGAGATATAGCTCAGTGGAAGAGTGCTTGCTCATGGCCCTGGGTCCCATCCCAGCACTGAGAAGTAAACTTTCTTTTAAATCCTATTTCTGCACTCTCTCCTGAAGTCTTTCATCTCCAAGGTGGTGATGAGACAGAAAGTGGCTGTATCACCTTTCTAAAGACTTGTCAATCAAAAATAAGTCCAGAGAAAACATAGCTGATACAGAGCCTCCTGAATCTGGGCTCACCCCCTCCTTCCCCTTGGGTGCTTCTGGGGATCCAAGCATGGCCACACATGCTAGGCACTTATTCCCCCTCATGCGAGCACTGTGCCTCTGAGGTCCTGCAGGCCCTTCCCTTTAGGACTTCAGTCTACAAAGCCCCTCCTCTGCCGGGA
Source organism: Dicrostonyx torquatus (assembly GCA_028555095.1). Taxonomy (NCBI): domain Eukaryota; kingdom Metazoa; phylum Chordata; class Mammalia; order Rodentia; family Cricetidae; genus Dicrostonyx; species Dicrostonyx torquatus. Next base: position 2,631,381 of record JAQHUG010000234.1, on the reverse strand, counting down.
GGTCCCAGTGTTGCCATGCACTTTATCTTGTGTCCTCTCACTGTCACAGCATACAGGAGCAGGTGGTGGCCCTAAACTGGAAACACAAGTGAGAGGCCTGGGAATGAGGTGCAGCCCCTAGGATCACATGGCTCTGCTGGTCCTGAATCCAGACTGCCTGACTCCAGCCAAACCCCAGCGTAGGCTGCTCTTCTGAGTGTTAAGTGTACAGTCTCCTGGGGGAAACCAAATAGTCTACACAGGCATTCGTTCAGGGTATAAGTGATTCCTTTTGTGATTTGATCCTAAAACCCAAGATGGTCTGGTTTTGTAGCTGGAAACAATGTCCCTAATAGGATCACATTTCTTAGGAGTTTGTTTGTGCCTGAATTAGAGAGGAGCCCAAGGCTGAGACTCAGGCCTACTGTCTTCTCTTCTGCAGCTCTTGTGGGCGCCTGCGGTGGGAACTACTCAGCCATGGCAGCCGTGGTCTACTCTCCTGACTTCCCAGACACCTATGCCACTGGGCGGGTCTGCTACTGGACTATCCGGGTCCCAGGAGCCTCTCACATCCATTTCAACTTCACCTTATTTGATATCAGGGATTCCGCAGACATGGTGGAGCTGCTGGATGGCTACACCCACCGTGTCCTGGTCCGTTTCAATGGAAGGAACCACCCGCCTTTATCCTTTAATGTCTCTCTGGATTTTGTCATTTTGTATTTCTTCTCTGATCGCATCAATCAGGCCCAGGGATTTGCTGTCTTATACCAAGGTAAGACATCCTTGACTCTGGGGGCATAGGTGCCTTGGCTTTCTCTTTCTTGCCAGGGTTTTCAAGCCTAAAGTGGTTCTTTTGGGACAGACATGGACCTACTGACTCAGCTGCAGATGATCTCAACATTGATTGATCCCCTCTTACTATCACACGACTCTACCTTCCAGTGCCCAACTCCCCAACTTCCAGTGCACAACTCTCCACCTTCCAGTGTACAACACCCCACCTTCCAGTGCCCAACTCCCCA
>JAQHUG010000234.1:2564640-2612608 GCA_028555095.1 Dicrostonyx torquatus | reverse complement strand
ACACACACACATACACCATCCTCCTTCTCCCTCAGTCTGGTCTGCCCAGCAGGGAAAGGCAGCTGGCCAGGCCAGGGACAAACACACACACACATACACACACACACACACACACACCCGTCCTCCTCCCTCAGTCTGGTCTGCCCAGCAGGGGAAGGCAGCTGGCTTCTGGGGTTGTCTGTTCCTGCCCCACCCCCAGCTCCAAGGAAGAAGCCCGGATCCAGGACAGCTGGCCACCCTCACATTGTTTTCCAGATCCCAGGTTCTTTTAATTATAACCAGTTTGCCACCCTCAGCAAGTCTTTGTTTCCCTCAACTCATACCCACGAATTGGACCCCGCCTTAAAGTCTCCCAGCCAACCCCTGGGTTAGAATCATTTCCTTCCCTCATAGAGACCACTCCAGTCCGTTAGGAGCTTGCCTTTCTTCTGCTAGTGACTAAGGCAAGGAAGGTCGCCTTGGTTGGCCAGGATTTGCCACAGGATCTTCTCCATCTCAATTGCCTTATTTATTTGCTAAGGCCTTGGACTCTCACTCCCAGAAACACTCCCAGTTTGAATTCTGTAATATTTGGGGACACAGGGTCGACAAAGTGGGACTAAAAAAGCAACAGTGTGCAGGACATGGGCTTCATGTCACATCCCGCGCAGGTAACTTTGGCCAAATGACCTTCCTTTGCCAAGGAAACCAAGGGTTTCCTACCAGAGAAACACAACCAGACCAAGGCTCGAAGCAGGCTCTGCTGCCCCGAGTTCCCAGACTCCACTCACCCATTTATAAAATAAATACGTATGGTGGTACACCAGAAATCCCTACCGCCAGGATGCTAAGAGGATTGTGAGTTCAAACCCAGCCTGTGCTACATAGCAAGACCCCGTTGAGGCACACAAAACAGAGCATCTCATATTAGCTCAGTCACTGGCCTGTACCTTTTATGCTTTGTTTTGTTACTTTCAAGACAGGGTTTCTCTGTGCACTGGAACTTGCTCTGTAGACCAGACTGGCCTCAAACTCATAGATATCAACCTGCCTTGGCCTCCCGAGTGCTGGGATTAAAGGCACATACCACAACATGCCCAATCATATATATATTTAAAATTTCATATGCACTGATGTTTTTACCTGTATGTCTGTGTCAGGGTGTCAGATGCTGCCCTGGAACTGGACAGTTGTGAGCTGCTGTGTGGGTGTTAGGAATTGAACTTGGGTCCTCTGGAAGAGCAGCCAGTGCTCCTAACAGCTGCATCATCTTCCAAGCCTTGGCCTATGCATTCTTAATATATTGAAATGGCGTTTAGGAGTAACTAAGGATCAAAGTCTGGAGAAGACCCAGAGTAATAGTAGTATGGCCCACAGTCACTATTCTTGGGGTTGGCTGGTTGATTTTGTTTTATTTTGAAAAATGATCTCATACAGCCTAAGATGGCCTTGAACCTGATGTGTAGCTGAGATTGTCCTTGAACCCGATCCTCCTGGGAGCTGGGATGACAGACTTACACCACCATGCCCAGCCAGTGGTCCCTATTCTGCAAATAAGAGCTGGGTCACAAACCAAACCCGCCTTTGGGTGGACATGGCCTCGTATCAGATAACAGCATCTATAAGGACAGTGTGCTTCTTGGAAAAGCACTCCTGACTTGTTCTTGTCAGTGGCTGGTGTCCCCGCGATACAGTCACTGCAGTGTGTGTGTGTGTACCTGTGAGCATCGTATGTGCTGGGACATGGTGGGCATGGGTCAGAGGACAGCTTGAGTGAGTTGGTTCTCACAGTGTGGGTCCTAGAGCTCAAACTCGGGTTATCAGGATTGGCGGCAATCACCTGTACGCGCTGAACTGCCCCATGGCCCTCTCCACCTTATTTTTTGAAACAGCGTCTCACTACACCTGGAGACAGGTGCCCAGGCCTTCACCTCCTCAGCCCTGGATTATAGGTGTGAGCCTCTAAAAGTCTGGCTTTTTTATGTGGCTGCTGACAGTGGAACTCGGGTCCCTATGTTTGCTCAACAAGCACTATGCCCGCTGAGTCGTCCCCTCAGGGGATACATGGCCCCACAGCCCATGTGTTTCCTGCCCTTCATCTCAGGGACCCATCTAACTGCTTTGCTGCCCCTCTTCCTTCAGGGAATTTCATTAGCCTTTGCTTCCATTAAGGCTGTGACCCTTTAATACAGTTCCTCATGTTGTGGTGACCCCAACCATGAAATTATTTTTGTTGCTACTTCATTACTGTAGTTTTGCTACTGTTATGAATCATAATGTAAATAGTTTTTGGAGATTGCTAAAGGGGTCGTGACTGCTGGATTAAGGGACCAAACACAGAAGAACTTGAATGACTTCCAACTCCTTCAAGGCCCCAGGTGGGCAAACAGACAGGCCAAGGCACCTGGCCCAGCTGGCTGCCAGGCTCCTGCAGGCTCAGCTCTGGCAAACCTGCTGAAAAAGCCCTTGCCTGTGCAACCTTGCTTACCAGCGCCTCCCTGTGGTGAGATCTGAGATTGTGAGGAAATGTGCGCTCTGGATCTCGGCTTCCAGATACCCTGGCCTCCTGCATTACAGTCGTAAGTTTCTTGACCTCTGCGTCCTAAACCTGGACTTTGCACTTACGCTTTTGCTTCTCACGGTGACAGAACCTCTCACACTTGGAGCTTGTGTTCCCATTGCCTTGATGTTGCAAGACTTAGTAGGAAAACAGTTCACACACACACACACACACACACACACGCACACACACATGCATGCACTCATGCACTCCCCGCATTTCGCCCATGGTTTATCAGTTCCTTTTATGTCCTTGTAACAAATACCCGACAGAAAAAGTGGGGGGAGAGTCCTCTGTGGTTTCAGAAGTCCAGTTCTTCACACTGAAGAAGGCACGATGGAGAAGAGGCGTTGGCATCACAGAGGCCAAGAATGAGGCCAGGGCAAGACATAACCCCACACAACTCCTTGGAGCCAGAAAAGGTGTCTGAGGATCATCTTTCTGCCTAACAAAGGAGCTCAGCCATCAGCAGGAAGGAGTGTGATGGGATCACCCACCCCATCTATGAAATTCTGTGTTGTCCTGAAGCTAACCTGCTATTGCGTGTGTCAGGATCCCCATCATGAACAGATCATGTCACATAACAGTGTGTGTGGCGCCGGGCGGTGGTGGTGCACGCCTTTAATCCCAGCACTCGGGAGGCAGAGGCAGGCGGATCTCTGTGAGTTCGAGACCAGCCTGGTCTACAAGAGCTAGTTCCAGCGCAGGCTCCAAAGCTACAAAGAAACCCTGTCTCAAAAAAAAAACAACAAAACAAAAAAAAACCAGTGTGTGTGGCATATAGTTTCTCTCGCTCTCTGATGTGCGATGTCCTTCTGTATATGTGTTGCTTTTATTCGTTGATAAATAAAGCTGTTTAGGCCAATGGCTTAGCAGAGTAAAGCAGGAAATCCAAACAGAGATATATTGTTGGGGACTGCAGATGCTCTGAGCACGAGACCCTGAAGGCAGGGAAGTGGGTTCTGATGAGTCTGCAGCTGAAAGATCCTGAGAGCTGGGGCGTGGCCAGAGCCCTATATAAGCTGCCCCTGAGCACAATAAAGTGGGCATTCTTGTACCAAGGATGACCGTGTCCCCATGTCTGTGTGTGTGTGTGTGTGTGTGTGTGTGTGTGTTTAAGTCTGCAGCCTAGTTTCGACTTGCATACCATCCTGTAGTGCTGGGGGCCGGTGAGATTGGGAATTGATTGGGAGATTGCCCTCGGAAGGCTGGTCAGCAAGCGAGTAAGAGATTAATGGTGAGGGCAGATTGAAGATGGGTGCCAGTAATTCTGTGCAAGTATTGACTGGCCAATTGGTAGTTCTTTTGGAGAAGCAGGGCACCATAATTAAAGTTTTTAGAGAGACAGTAAATGTAATATAAAAGAGTAAGTTTTTAAAGAGACAGAGTATAGACAGTCAGATTAAAAGGAGTAAAGAAATAATAAACACAAAAGGATGGAATGTACATGGAGAATTTGGACTATGTATATTGTATTTTCTTTTGTTTTTTGACTGGTGAAAAACATTTGATTCTGGGAACTGCTAAAAAAAATGACTTTAAAATATGGGTCTAAGGATATGTTGCTTTGGAAAGAGGTTCTTTTGTTTCCACGGAGGATGAAGACCTGTGGATTTCTTCTAGACTGGTGTGGTTTAATGAACCAAGATCCCCTGAAATGTTGCTGTGAATACTCCCCCTCTCCAATTACTTCGCCCAGTAATCAGCAGGAAGTAGTCTGGAGAGAGAACTATGCCCAGGTTCCCTACTGGAGGTTGTGGGGCTGAGGAGGATGCCATACATGGCAGTGGTGCCTAGGCATCGGCAACTACGGCACTGGACCCAAGGTGAGCCAGAGTCACCCAGACCACCGAGAGAGTGGCAGCTGACTGCTGTGAGTGCCCGTGGAGAGGCCCAGAAGACAGGGAGGTGGCAGTGGTCCTGGGCTCTGCACACCCAAGAGTTTGACCTGAGGGACCCACACAGCAGCTGCAGAAGGTCTCCAAGCCCGCCTGCCACCCCAGCTCCCAGTGACAGTGGATAACATGACTCCCCAGTCGGTGCCCAGCCTGGTGGAGCCGTCCTGGCTGAGAGAGACTTTGGGACTATGTTCTCTAGGGCATTTTCCAACTTACTGCTATCATATTTGTGCCACGCCTATAATTATATAGAAAAGGGGGATATGTTGGGGACCACCAGACCCTGAATTTCCTGTAAACAACTTATTTTCCTCTGCTCTGAGCAGCCTGCAGCTGCTCTGTGCACAAGACCCTGAGGGCAGGGGAGTGGGTTCTGGTGAGGCCTGCAGCTGAAAGATCCTGAGAGCTGGGGCGTGGCGAGTGTGTCTGGAGTCCTATATAAGCTTCCCCTGAGCACAATAAAGTTGGCGTTCTTGTATCAAGGATGTCCCATGTCCCCATGTCTCTGTCTGTCTGTGTGCGTGTGTTTTTAAGTCTTCAGCCTAGTTCCCGGCTCACATACCGTCCCGTAGTACAGGCACAACAATATATATAGAGAGAGTAGGTGGAGTCAAAGAGATGCCTCGTAGCTGCCAAAGGAGAAAGATGCTGCTGGAACCTTAGCCATAGGCCACAGCCTCCTGGTGATACGTAGGTTAATAGAAACGGGTTAGTTTAAGATGTAAGAGTTAGTTAATAAAAAGCCTGAGCTAATAGGCCAAATAGTGTCATAATTAATATAGTTTCTATGTGATTATTCAGGTCTGGGCAGCCAGGAAACCAATGAACAGTTTCCACTTACATCTCTCATTTGTCTTTTCAAGACAGGATTTCACTATGTAGCCCTGGCTGTCCTGGAACTAGCTCTTGTAGACCCAACTGACCTCGAACTCACAGAGACCCGCCCGCCTCTGTCTCCCTAGTGCTGGGATTAAAGGTGTGCACCACCACCGCTTGGATCAGTTTTGTCTCTTTAAAAAAAAACAAAACAATTTATTGTTCTGGAGAGATGGCTCAGTGGGTAAGAACACTGGCTGCTCTTCCAGAGGACCTGAGTTCAATTCCCAGCCATCTATCTATAGGGGGATCTAATGCCTTCTTCTGGCACAAAGGTATATCTGAAGGTAGAGCACTCATATACATACAATAAATAAATAAATCCTAAAATAAAAACCTTTGATTTATATTTGTATGTGAGAGAGTCTTTGTATTTGTATACCACATGCATGCACAAGTCCAGAAGAAGGTGTCAGATCCCCTGAAACTGGTGTTACAGGTGTTTGTGAGTCACTATATGAGTGCTGGGAACCAAATCCTGGTCCTCTGCAAGTTCAGCCAGTGCTCTCGATTGACGAGCCATGTCTCCAACCCCATTGTTTTATATAGCTATTTTTATTGTGTGTATGCAGTGCGGGGGTGGGAGGCATGGCAGACATGTGCCTGTAGATGTATGTTTCTTCTGGAGCTGAAGTTACAGGTGGTTGTGAGCCATTCAATATGGGTGCTGAGTGAGAGCTCACTCCCACCTGCAGAGCTATCCCTCTAGCCACCCTCATCCCCTTTCAAAGGCAGGGTCTTGGTGGCTCACACCTTTAGTCAGTGCACTGGGGAGGCAGAGGCAGATGGATCTATGTGAGTCTGAGGCCAGCCTGGTCTACAAAACAGGACAGCCAGGGCTACACAGAGAAATCCTGTCTCAAAAAACAAGCAAAAGTCTTGTTAGGTTATCCGGGTTAAAGAACGCGTGCAAGGCTGTGTGTGCAAAGGCATTGAAGTCCCAGCCAAGCTATCAGTGGGCACCTCTGGATAGGCAGGAGCACTCTGGATGGAGGAGGAAGTGGAGGGCAGGAGCACTCTGGATGGAGGAGGAAGTGGAGGGCAGGAGCACTCTAGATGGGCAGGAGGAAGAAGTAGAGGGCAGGAGCACTCTGGATGGGCAGGAGGAGGAAGAAATGGAGGGCAGGAGCACTCTGGATGGAGGAGGAAGTGGAGGGCAGGAGCACTCTGGATGGGCAGGAGCACTCCAGCTACATTTGCTGTCTTCACATGTGGCTCAAAATTTTGCATTTATGAACTACATGTGCCATTTTGAAAATACATCGACATTGATCTTAAAAAGAATAGGAAGACACAAAAAGCATGGGCAATGTCAGTGTCCCTGTCACTCAAAAGAAAGCAGTCATGCACATTTCCAGAGCACCAAGGAGAATCGTGTACCCTGCTTGAGCAAGACACCCGGGGCTGTGCCAAAGTGCTGGCCTAGCATCCATTTTTCTGCCCAGCATTACCCATGCCACTGTCCTGCCTCACCCCAAGTCACCCCAGACACCTGCTGGGACAAGGCACCTCCCTAAAGCTTTTTTCCAAAGCCACAACACTAAAAAGTCATTTTCTTTTGTAAACTACAGAATAAAACATCTCTAGCCACCCCCCTCCCCACCCACCCTCACCCTCACCCCGTCATGCCGCTGGCAATACACGTGTTTATGTCTTTGGCAAGAGAAAGGAGAGGAATGAAAGAGAGAGAGAGAGAGAGAGAGAGAGAGAGAGAGAGAGAGAGAGAGAGAGAGAGAGAGAGAGAGAAAACAGCTTTGGCAAGTTTCCCTCAAGCAGATGGCGCCAAGTCAGTAATGAACCCTCTGCATTTGGGGCGTTTGATCTGCCAGTGGGTCTGTAGCAAGTTGATGGAAGACTGCTGAGGGAGGCTTCAAGGCCTCGGGATGCTCTCTGGGAGGATGCTGGCAGCATCTTTAAAACTGAACCAGGCCCTAGGGACCTATTCCCAGAAAGTTCTCACACCAACCCTCAAGGCGCAAGCACAAGAGTGAGCAGGGCAGTCTGGTTGCCCTAATGGCTTACTAATACCTGAGGAGCATGCTTCTCATGGACGATGGGCGCGCTGTGTTATTTCATTTGACCCTGTGAGGTTGATACAGAGATCACAGTTCTTCTCTGGGGTATAACCAGGAAATGAAAAGGGTGCAGCTGTCACCCAAATGCACCATGACTACAGAATCCTGTCACCAAAGGCTTAGCCTCTCTGTCTCCATCAGGGACACCTAGGCCAGAGAGCAGAATTTGTCTTGAAGGTCCCCGTGTTTGTCAGTTTTCTGTGACTGTAACAAACACCTGAGGATAAACATTGATCAAAGGCTTGCTTGGGCTTGTAGATTTAGCGGTCCCATCTGTGGTCGGTCAGCCCTGTCGCTTTAGGCTGTGGCAGCACATTAAGGTGGGCGCGTGTGGCGAGGAGAAACCGCTCACCTTTTGGCCTGGCAACAAGAGAAAAAGGAGGAGCAGGGCAGTGATGGTGCACATCTTTAATCCCAGCAGAGTTCAAAGTCAGCCTGTTCTAGAGAGCAAGTTCCAGGGCAGCCAGGGCTACACAGAGAAACCTGATCTTGAAAAACCCAAGAGAGGGAGAGGGAAGGGATCAGGCCCCCACAATCTCCTTCAAGGGCACACCCCCTAGAACATAAAGACTTCCTCTAGGCCCCTCCTCTTAAAGGAACCTCTGCTACAAACTGGGGTGTATACCTATAATCCCAGCACTCAAGAGGAGAGGCAGGCGGATCTCTGTGAGTTCAAGACCATGACTTCGTCTCCATGATCAGTGCCATTTCCATGGCTGCATGGAAGGTGTGGAAAGAACCAGACTAGGAAAATGGGGATGAAGAAGAGGGCTCCATCTGTGCCAGAGGAAGCCACCATCCATGTTGGGTGAGGAGTCTCCAGGGTTACTGCTTTGGGGTCACCCACGCTCCTGTAGGCAATCCTTCCCCCATGCTCTGGACATGTGAGCCTTGGAGGAACTTCACTTCAGTTTGTCACCGAGTCCTTAGGAGGGAGAGGTAAACATTTACATCTCCCAGGGAAGAAATTCTCATGTTGCTCAAACTACAGCACCAGCTCCGTCTGGAGAGGGTCAGACAATGCTGCAGCAAGAGCAATTTGTGGAGGGACACTCACTAACCACGAGGCCAGGAGGAGAGGCCATGCCAGGCGGGAATCTAGCTCTGCAAGAAAGAAAAGGAACCTGGGAAATGAATGAAGCAAGCAGGGGACGGGGCTGTGGTGCAAGCCTGTGGTATCAGAGTGTTGTTAGGGAGCAAGGACTGGGTTGTAGCTCCTAGGGCTGGCTTCCAGGCATACAACCTTTGCAGTCTCGGCTGTGTGTATTCAAAGACTTCAGCTTTGGCTGTGGCTGGTGGCCTCCTGAAGTTGTTCATCGTCTGTCCAAGAGGAGGCTGTGTATTTCCATTTTCCACCAGTGTCCACAGTCAGCCCTGAGTCCAGAGAATCCCACTGTGGAGGTTGAGCATTTTGCCTGTTACCGTTTTCGCACACATATTTGTGTGCACACCAAACACGGGTGTGCTCACCATGCATGCACACACTCCCCAGTACAAACACACCCTCTCAATCTTCTTCCCTCAGACACCACATGGTTCATTTTTTAAAAACTATTTCTTTATTTAATGTGCACTGGTGTTCTGGCTGCATGTATGTCTGTGTGATGGTATTGGACTCCCCTGGAACTGAAGCTACAGACAGTTGCGAGCCTCCATGTAGGTGCTCAGAATTGAACCTGGGTCTTCTGGAAGAGCAATCAGTGCTCTTAACTGCTGAACCATCTCTCCAGCCCCCACAAGGTTCATTTTGCCCACAGATATCTACTGAGCATCCTGTGAGCCTGGCACAGGGCTGGAGAAACCCGGTGGCACCCAGCAGCAGCATGCTCTTTGCTTTGGTGGAACCTGAGGCCATGCACCCTGGTGGGGGCTGGCCCTCTGGAAGTCACTTGTCCTCTTCTACCTACTGTTCACTGAACATGAAGGGCTTTGCTCTGTCCTGGGACTCTGGTTCAGTTTTCCAGAGGCCTACATAGGATATAGCTTGTCAGCCTAGTTGATAATATTCTAGAAAAGTGGTTCTCAACTTGTGGGTCATGACCCCTCTGGGGCCACACATTGGATACTTACATTATAATTCATAACAGTAGCAAAATTACGGTTATGAAGTAACAACTAAAATACTTTATTGATTGGGGTCAGCACAACACACCGAACTGTAGTAAAGGGACACCGCGTTAGGGAGGATGAGACCCCTCTGCTCCAGACAGAGCATCTAGTGAGTCTCGGGAGCTGCAGAGACTGTAGACGCCCATCCTCTCAGCCGCAGCAAGATGAAGCTTTCGGAGATCAAGAGACCACGATCAAAGGATTTTGATGTCAGTCTTTCCTTCCTCCCTCAGGCTGTGGTAAGCGGCTGATACGCACATCCTGCTTCCTGCCTCTGCTGGCAGCCAGATTCTCTTCATTTCATTTTTTTAAGCCACATCATGCCAGGGCCTTGGCACAAGTGCTACCACTGAGCTACCCTAGCCTTGGATTTTTGAGACAGCATCTCACTATGTAGCCCAGGTAGCCTCGAACTCGCCCTCTTTCCATCTGAACCCCCAGAATGCTGTGGTTACAAGTCTGCACCCACGCCCCACTCAGGAACTGACTTCTGCAGTGCTGGCCTGAGCCTAGAGCCTTGGGCGTTCCACACAAGTGTGCTACTACCAAGATAGTCTCCAGTCCTATTTCCATTTAACCTCTCCGTCCTCCTGCCTCAGTTTTCCTAGTGGATGGACCTGCTAGCCCTTGCCACCAGTCTGACTCAGCATCCAGATTTTCTTAGGCTCAGGCAATTCAGAATTCTGTGATGATGTAGTTCACCAGTTCTCAGGCACCACCCGGAAAGACCTGCCTACAAAACAGTCCAGCTCTGTGACCAGAAGCTAGTGACTTCGGAGGGCTTCAGACAGGAAGGGTGGTCAGGATGACAGGTCACAGCTAAGTCACTCACTTGAGGCAGGACTGTTACACCCTTCTGATCTCCTCTGCGACCTAAGATGCGGGTTCCCCTAGTTCTCATCAAAACGGTGTGCTGGACTGAGGTACCCAGTGAGTAAACTGTTTGCCACATGAGCATGAGGCCCTGAATTTAGATCTCCAGCGTCCAGGTTAAAAAGCCAGGTGAGGTCTGAACACTGGGACAAAAGGCTCCCCACGGCTTGCTGGCCAACCAGATCTGTAGCTCTGGGTTCAGTGAGAGACCCTGTCTCAAAAAATAAGGTGTGGAGCAAGTGTCTACCTGTCATCAATCACTGTCCTACACACACACACACACACACACCACAGCAAGAAACCATAATGAAAGGGTAGGAGGAGAGCTTCCCACAAGCACTGGCCCTGACTCTCGTGTTTTATCCCTAGAAGGACATGGGAAGCCATGAGTAGTTTGTGTGAATCAGAATCCCACAGCTGTCTAATCCCATGGGAGACTCTGTCACCCAGTGATGTCAAAGGCTCTGTAGTTGCTGTAGAATTTTGCTCTCCCAGGAACAAGAGGTATGTTGGTCTCCTGTTCCTTGGAGTCCTTGTGACAATGTCACTGCTGATGGACTTCATAGCATAGATTTAAGCCTTCCTGGAGCCTCTAGCTGGGCACCACTCCAGCTATGATGTCTATGGTTACTTTAGCCCAAGAATCTTTGGCACTGCGAGTGGCCTGTGCTCCCTCCTCCTTCAAGGATGTTAAGTGGAGCCTGAGCCTGGTGTGGAGGCCTCAGGCCCTGCAGGGAACTCACGGAGGCTATGAGGGGGGCCTCATTTGTACGGCAGGCCTGCAGGGGTGTCTCTGATAACATGCATTCCTGAATAACGGGTCCAAGTACAACACCTTGACCACACTCTAGGAAGACTGTCTGACACGTTGTCACAGCTGGAGATCCACCCCTATGTGTCAGGCCTCCCGGAACAGACCAGGCAGGCAGCTCACCTCACCCACCTCTTCCAGGGCAGGTGGCTCATGCCTCACGGGTTCCAGTGCCGGCATGGATAATGGTCACCTTGCTGGTCCTTGGACTCCTGTTGGCCCACAAACAAAGGGTGTTAGTCAGTGTGAAAAGCTTTGGTGGCCGCCTGAGGAAAGTAGAGGTCTCGGTCTCTGACTGCTGGCAAGAGTGAGGCAAAAAACATCCTAGGGCCAGGAAGTGGCAGACCACTGCTACTCACGTAGTGGCCAGGAAGTGGATGAAGAAAGGGAGGGGCCAGGGCCGGTACACCCGGTAGGCCATGCTGACCATGACCTACTTCCTACCCCACCACCTCCCAATAAGGTCATCACATTGCCACCGGTTAAGTCAGGACCCTCAGGACCCTGTCCCATCTCCATAGCACCACTAACTGAGGACCAAACCCTCGACACACAGCTTTCGGTGAACATCGTGTATCCAAGCCTTAACAGGAGGCTTGCTGTGACCACTCTCTAAATTCTCGACACTGCCAAGGTCAGGCTGTTGCCATCTCCCACAGAGGGACAACAGCCACATCACCTCTCCCTTTCCTTGTTTTTCTGACCCCTACAGACTTGCCAGCCCCTCATGTTGGCAGCTTCTCAATACTTCCTAGACTAATGGGGCCTCCCATGGCCTGTTTGCCACTGTCCTTCCCAGCCCATTGATAGTAAGTCAGGCTAGGGGTACAGCTCCATGGTAGGGGGCTCGTGGAACATACACAAGCCCTGAATTAAACCCCCAGTGCAGCAAAATAAAACTAATCTCATTAGTAGCATGTAGCCTGCATAGCTGTCCTATGCTTCTGGTACCCAGATATACAAACCACTCCACCTTCTCATCCCTAAGGACTGTCCCATGGCCAGGCTCCAGTCGCTTGACTCCAAACATCCCCTCTTCTTACCTCGTGAGTAATGCCCAGATTGAAGCCCATTTCTTAGTCTGGACACCCCATTTTCAGAGGTGCTTTTGGGAACACCCACACTGCTGGGTTCCTGCTGTGCTGTGTCCTGTCCATTTGTTCCCTGCCCTCTGCATCGAGGGTGCACAGAGGTGGCCAGAGTGTGGAGGCAGGTACAAAGGTGACTCCGGCCTGCCTGCTCCCCAGGCCTCAAAGCCCAGGTGGTCACAGTGGTGACAGGGTCTCTCTGTCTCCCTGTGACATAGCTCTCCAAGATACCTCTTCCCACTGGCTGGCTTCAAACTCACAGTGATCCTCGTGTCTCTGCCTTCTGAGTGCTGGGCTTACAGGCACGAGTGACCGTCCCTTGTTTTCGCTCACTTTTAAAAAGGATTTATCATTATTATTACATATTTTTTTTATATTTATTTATTATGTATACAATATTCTGTTTATGTGTATGCCTGTTGGCCAGAAGAGGGCACCAGACCTCATTACAGATGGTTATGAGCCACCATGTGGTTGCTGGGAATTGAACTCAGGACCTTTGGAAGAGCAGGCAATGCTCTTAACCTCTGAGCCATCTCTCCAGCCCCTTATTTGTTTTTTTTGAGACAGGGTTTCTCTCTGTAACTCTGGCTGTCCTAGAACTCACTCTGTAGACCAGGCTGGCCTCAAACTCACCGAGATCCACCTTCCTCAACCTCCTAAGCGTTGGAATTAAAGCATGCACCACCCGAATATTTTTATTATTTTAATTAACGGGTGGGGGCTATGTGCATATGAGTGCAGATACCCAGAGAGGCTGGAGGAATCAGATCCCTTGGAACTGGAATGCAGCACACACACCTTCAATCCCAGCAGGAGGCAGAGGAAGGCAGCGCTCTAGAGGATCAAAGTCAACCTGGTCTACAGAGTGAGACCCTGTCTCAAAAGGAAAAAAAGAAGTCGTAACCTCTCCCTCCTTAAGTTCCCCAACTTTTTGCCCAGTTACGTCTACTGCTGTCTTCGCCTGTAGTCTTGCTCCCTGGTTTCTTATCTCACAAACGTTTGCTAAGCACTGACTGGCTATCATCAGTAACGGACTGCAACTCTCCCACTTCCCAGGGCATGTTGCTGTCTTCCTGTCTTAACTGTCTTGGTCAGGTTGGTTTTAGTGAATTTTGTTTCTTTGAGAAAGGATGCTGTCTCCCCTAGACATGCGCAGAATCACCCTGACGGTCACAACAAGGCCCTCCTTGTCCTTCCCTGGCTTCTCATGTAGCTGTCTGTCTTTGTTGGACTCACACTGTGATTGGTTCCAGGATGATGGATTGGTCTCCTGGGAAGGAACCATTCCTCAGATGATCTAATTAAATCAGGCCCCCTTTGTGGGGGTCCTCTTTGAGGCCAGGCTTTGAGGGTTGCAACAGTCCCTTGAGGGATCCACTCAATTGTTTTCTTTTCCAAAAAAAGTTATGTGTCTCTGTGTGTGTCTCTGTGTGTGTGTGTGTGTGTGTGTGTGTGTGTGTGTGTGTGTGTGTGAGAGAGAGAGAGAGAGAGAGAGAGAGAGAGAGAGAGATGCATGACTGCAGAGGCCAGAAGAGGGCGTGGATCCCCTGGAGTTGGAGTTATAGACAGTTGTGAACCCCCTGACCTGGGTACTGAAATCAGGTCCTCTGGAAGATCAGCCAGTGCTCTTAACCACTGAGCCATCTCTCCAGCCCCCAGTTGTCCCTTTCCATCTTGTAAATGTCTAGCTGGTCCGTGTCTTAGCTTGTTCCCCTCATGGAGCTATTTCTGGTTAGCCTCCTCTGAATTGCTTGCTGCTATCTGCCTCTGAATTGCTTGCCACGGCTCAACCTTGAACTCCCAGACCCCTTGGGTCTGGTGTTCTCTGCTGCCGCTGGTCAAACCTCTGCACAGTTGCTCTGCGTCAGGACTAAGGCCATCCTGCTTCTCTCAGAGCAACACCCTGCCTTATGAGGGGGGCAATGGGTGGGGCTACCCCCTCATGACATGGAACCTCTATTCTGTAAGCAAGCTGGAGTAAAGGCAGCCGGGTGCATGTAGCTGCTGTCCCTGAGGTTCATGCCACAAGGGAGGGTGGGGGACAAAGAGAGTCCCAGGCCCCCAGCTGCTTTTTCCTGGGATAACACTCCTACATTTCAGAGTGGGCCGTTCCACATGGGTACTGGCACTCTGCCCTTCCTGGGAGAGGGAGAGGCTGTGGCCTCAGCTGCCTTTACCATCACGCTGGACCCAGAGAGGATGGAATGGGAAGGAGTGAAACTTGGTGCTCTGAGATTCCGTCAGGTGGTTACTCCGTTTGTTTTAGTAGGTGTTTCTCCATCCCATGTGTTCTTATTTAGGACAGTTCCCAAAACCTCTGCTTTTGTCTGTTCAGTGTTCTTCACTAGCTGCCGCTGTGCCTCTGGGAGACAGTCTCCCCTCACCACCGACTCTGAATATTCAGTACAATAAAGAAAACATTGCCGTGAGTGGGCTGTCCCCCAGGAAGGTAGCGTGGCTCTAACTAGGCAGCATGAACAGAGTGAAGAGGGAAAGCCACCGGACATCATCCAGCTTGCAGTCCTGGACAGCTGTGACAAGCAGACAGAAGTCTGGCACCATGGCAGAGAGGCAACGCTCACCCCACGTGCCCAAGGCTCTCTACAAGGCAGAATGGCCTCCAAAAGAAGTGTCCCAGTTCCAACCCCTGGACCCTGGGAAGGGACCCTCAACTGGAAATATGGTCTTCGCTGATGTAATTCGACGGAGGGTCTAGAAATGAGATGATCTCTCCAGATTATCTGAGCGGGCCCCAAATCCAAGGACAGATGTTCCTCAAAATGAACCAGAGGTTTTTCTCACGCCTCTAACCCCAACGCTCGCTTGGAAGGCGGAGGCAGGATCTCTATGGGCTCAAGGCCACTCTGGTCTCCATAGCAGCTGTCCAGGCCAGCTGCTGATCTATAGTGATAGCGAGAAATAGCAGTGGCAGTGATGGGGCAGGGTGGTAGAAACAGCTCTAGAGAGAAGCAAGCTGGGGACAGGCCAGCTAGACGTTTACAAGAGCAAAGGGGACAACTGAGGGACTGAGAAATGGCTCAGTGGTTAAGAGCATGTGCTAGTCTCCCAGAGGACCTGAGTTCTAGGGTCGCCAGGGCCATGCAGAGAGACTCTGTCTCCAGCAGAGGGCAAGAAACCAGAGGGCTGGTAAAATAGGCCAGCTAGATGGACTCCATCGTGGGAGGAGAGCACTGACTCCCACAAATTGTCCTCTATCCTCCATGTGTGTTCCCACGGTACACTTGCACACACACCCTCACATACCCACACACCCACACACACCCATACACCCCACCACCCCAACACATGCATGTGCATGTCCATATACACACGAAAAGGACAAAGGGAGATACTCAGGGGAGAAGCTCAGAAGGCCAGTGTGGGGACAGAGGTGTAGCCCGGCTTGCTGGCTCACACTTGTAATCCCAGCACCAGGAGGTTGAGGCAGGAAAATGACAGTTCCATGCTGGACTGGGCTACATAGCCAAAACCTGTCTAAAAAAGAAAGGTCACAAGCCAGGCGTGCCTGTCTAGACTGCTGTAACAGAAGGCCTTCTCCTGGAAATGCAAAAGCAACAGAATTTATTGCTCAGGTCTGGAGGCTGGGAAGTCCGAGGTACCTGGAGGTTCCCTGTGTGGTGAGGACTGTCTCCAGCCTCATAGATGGCGCCTTTAGCAATAAGAAATCTCCCTTGGGTCTACTTTGCAAGGCCAGGCATCCCAAAGACCAGGCCTCCTATATGTTAAAATATATTGCACTGGGGATTAGATTTCAACATTTAGAGGAAGATGGGAGCATTCAGACCCTGGCCCAGGAACGGAGGAGGTAAAGAGCGCCTGTGGGACCGGAGAGATGGCTCAGTGTCCACCAGTGCCCATGCTAGTGCTCATAACTCCAGGCCCAAGGATCCTGCACCCCCTTCTGGCCTCCATGGGAACACATACACATATACATACATACATACATACATACACACATACTTTTAAAAGTAAATAAAAAACTAGGTGCTCTCTGGCCCTAGTAGCCCCTCAGAACTTTTGTTGTTTTAAGCCTGTGTGTGGCAATATGTTGTATTATCCTTGGGTAATTAGTGTAACATGTGTAAACACATATGTGTGAGGATGCGCATGCATGTCCATGGATGTGTGCACTGTGTGTGCATGTTGTAGAGGTCAGAGGCCAATGTCAGGAGTCCTCCTCAGCAGTTATTATCATTTTGCGGTACGAGGGTTGAACCTTAAGCCTCATGCAAGTAAGGCACCTACCACAAGCTCCAGCCTGGCACATATGAGCCATGGGAAGTGCACCCTGTATCGCTTTCGTGTGACATGGTGATGGTGGTTTTATTTGTCCCATATACTTTGGTCACTCCTAGCCCCTGTCATGGCATGTTCCTAACTCAAGGCCTTGATGTGCATGGCTTTTCACTCAGGAATGACAGTCTCCTACTGTGGTTAGTCCTCATCCTTCAGCTCTTAGCCGGTGACAATCCTCTCTGTACTGCTTTCCCCAGGGCCCTGGCACCTGAATAGGCAGGTCCACCTTCTCCAGAGCCCTGGCACCTGAACTAGGTGGGTCCCCCCTTCTCCAGAGCCCTGGCACCTAAATTAGGCAGGTCCCCCCTTCCCCAGAGCCCTGGCACCTGAATTAGGCAGGTCCCTCCTTCAACAGGGCCCTGGCACCTGAATTAGGCAGGTCTACCAGTTGAGTTCTGCTGTACCTTCACAGTGTGCCCTCACGGAGAGTGCCCTCACAGAACATGCCCTCACACAGTGTGCCCTCACACAGTGTGCCCTCATGGAGCATGCCCGCACATACTCATCTGCCTGGTTTCTCCAGATCTTCCTATTTGCAGCTGGTCATAGCAGTTTCCTACTCTGACCACACAGCACCTGTGCCTGACTGGGAAGACAGGTAGGATAAGTGAATGGTGCCAGGGATGATGTCCAAGGCCACAGAACTGTCATTTAGTCTCCTGGGATTCAAGCCACCACGTCCCACCCAGTAGCAAACTTTCCAAGTTGTCATTAATTCAGGTCCCCACACACATGATTCTTGTAGAGAAAGCCGCACAGACAATCTGACCCTTTGTGGAGGCTGTGGGAGCCCCCGCACATGGAAGCCAGCCTCACATCGGTCGCTTTTGCAGAGCCATCGGCTCAAGAACTTAAGGATTCTGCAGGCGTGCTTGGAATCTCTGGGCCCAGCAATTAATTCATCGGAGATTAAAGGATCGTTGTGTCTCTGATACATTATTATGCCGAGTGGGCTTTGCTGTGGATTTCAAAACTGGAACCAGAATCCTCATTAACTGGGACCTTTTATCTGTGTGCAATTTCTAGAAGAGATGGGTTAGGAAGTGAGCTGGTGCCTCCCCTGGTTGCATTCCAGGGGTGTCCTGATGCTCACCCAGCCGCCGTTCTTTCTGAGGAAGATGTGGCCATGGGCCAGCTTCCTCTAACTTTACAGGTGAGCACCAGCTCTGTCTGGCCTCCAGGCCTCTTGAGTCCCCATCTTCAGGGTCACCCCACCTCCCTAATTATGTAGAATGATGACCCCCCCAAAGGTGGCCTTTGGAGCCACTATGGCATATGGGGAGCTGGAAAACCAGAGTGAACGGGTTTGGTTTTGTGTGCAGCCGACCAGGGCCTGGGCAGAGTGTGACTGCATTCTGTTGCCCATGGGAAGCAGGCTCTGGCCTCTCCATCATCAGCTCCCCCACCACTCCTGGGATCTGTCTGGAAATGTTGGGGCTCCCTTGAGCAGCCTCCATCCTGGCTGCATTGATAACAGAAACTTCAATGCGCAGGGGAGGGAGATCATCTCCAGAGCCCTCATCCAACGCTGGCTGAACAACTTGAAGTTAGCTTAGAAGCTTCTAGCATTTTAGCAACTTCTGCACTTTGTTCCCTGGGTTTAAATGTACAACACTTGTGTACACAGCTGCTGCCTGACCCTAGTGAAGCCAGGGCTGTGCTCACCAGCCCAGGTGGCTCCCAGGCCAAGAGCCAGGCGTCTGCTCTCCCAGCCCCTTGTATAGAGTGGAATTCTGCCATCTCTACCCAGAAACTTTGGAAACAGAGCAGGAACTGGGTCAGGGTTCCAGGTGTCCCTAAGAAAAGTATTCCCCAGGGGAGAGTGCCCCAGGGAACACTGTCCCCAGGCTTCCTTCCTCCAGGCCCCTAAGGTCTACTTTCCCTCAGCCCTCCAGCCAAGAGCGCCACAGCTCCCACTGCCCAGTGTGGCTAATGCTGTTGCTCCTCACCACCCCTCTCCGGCTCTTAGGAAGAAGAGAAGAACAAGTATGGATGCGTGTGGGGAGATCGAGTCCTGGCCACTCCCTGGCAGTGCCCTCTGACCCCACTCTGCTTCTGGATGTGTTCCTGCAAACACTGAAGTCAGGACCCCATCTCAGTCAGCCCCCCGATTGCCTGGATCACATGGTCGTGTTCACGGTGCACACCTCATGATAGCTAAAGGGAGGGACAGTCTCAGTGTCCACCAACAGACGAATGGATACATGAAGTGTCTGCCATAGCCAGACAGTGAGCCACAAAAAGAAAGAAATTCTCAGTCATGCTACTGCACGGGTGTGCCATGGGGACGTCCTGCTGAGTCAAACAAGCCGGACACAAGATGTTAAGCACTGTGCAAGTTCTCTTATATGAAACAGTGCCAGTAGAAAAATTAAAAATGGTGGCAGCCAGGGCCTGGAGGAGGGGCATGAGTGTTCAAAAGAATTTTAGTTTCAGGATGAGAAGCAGTGGTGTCAGGTTTGGTGGCACAGGCTTGTATGTTCAGCACTTGGAGACTGAGGCAGGAGGAATGTTAGTTCCAGGCCACCTTGGCTGCAAAGTGAGTTTGAGGCTAGACCAGATTCAACTATATAAGATTCTCCCTCAAAAAAAATATAATAAGGGCTTCTTGGGGGAGACCATTTGTTGGGTCCCAGCTGCCCAGAACCAACATAACCACACAGAAACTATATTATTTAAGTCACTGCTTGACCTATTAGCTCTAGCTTCTTATAGGCTAACTCTTACATCTTAAATTAACCCATTTCTATTAATCTGTGTATTACCACGTGGCTGTGGCTTACCAGAAAGGTTCCGGCGCATCTGTCTCTGGTGGAGGCTACATGGTTTCTTCCTGACTCCGCCTTCTTTCTCGCAGCATTCAGTTTAGTTTTCCTGTCTAGCTCTATTCTGCTAAGCCACTGGCCGAACAGATTTATTCATTAACCAATAAAAGCAACACATAGAAGGACATCCCACACCAAGGGCTGGGATGCAGCTAGTGGTAGAGCACATGCCTATCCCATGCTGGGGCTATAGGTTCAAACACCAGTACTACAAGAGAAAAGAAAGAACAGGGCAGAAGCATCCCAAGAGGTTGACAAAGTAATGAGAGTGTTCTCATTGCAGTTCACGCTGAAACAGTTAGGATGGCAAACTTTACAGTGTGTGTTACTACAATAAAAATAAAAATAAAAACTAACTCTAAAGGAAACTCAGACATGTCCCACTACCAGGTGAGCCTTCAAGATGCTGAGTGGAATGACCATCCAAAAAAATCACAAAGGGGCCTGGCGGTGGTGGCACACACCTTTAACCTTAACACTCAGGAGGAAGAGGCAGGTGGAGCTCTGTGAGTTCGAGGCCAGCCTGGTCTATACAGGTCTAGGACAGCCAGGGCAACACAGAGAAATGCTACCTCAAAAAAAAACAAACAAAAAAACCAAATTGCAAATGGTATGCCTCCTCTTACACGAGGAATCAGAATGGCTGGACTCAGAGAAAGCAAGGGGTAAGGAATAGGGAATTCTTCTGGGTTTTAAATTAATTTGATTTATTTTGTATATGTATGTGTACATGTATTCACACGTGTTCCATCACACACATGTGGGAGTCAGAGGATAACTTGCAGAAGTCAGTTTTCTCCCTTTTTTAATATTTATTTATTATGTAATAATATACATAAATACATTAATATTTATTTATTTATTATGTATACAATATTCTGTCTGTGTGTATGTCCGAAGGCCAGAAGAGGGCACCAGACCTCATTACAGATGGTTGTGAGCTACCATGTGGTTGCTGGGAATTGAACTCAGGACCTTTGGAAGAGCAGGCAATGCTCTTAACCACTGAGCCATCTCTCCAGCCCCAGTTTTCTCCTTCTACCTTATAGATCCTAGGAACTGAATTCAAGTCGTCAGGCTTGGTGGCACGCACCTTACCTGCTGAACCATCTCTCTGACCCTGAGGAGTTATTTTTAATAAGTACAGAGTTTTAGTTGGGGAAAAATGAAAACGTTTGGAAGAGCCCAGTGTGGTGGTGCACACCTAAAATCCCAGCACACAAGAGGCTGAGGCAGGAGACTGAGAAGCTCTGAGTCAGCCTGGGCTACATAGTGAGACACTCTCTCAGAAAAGGTCGAGACAGTGGAATATTGTGGAAGGACGTGTGCTCAGCGCAGTGAGTCACACATCTGTCGACAGCTATAGCGCTCTGTGAGAGCTATGGTTTGGATAAGACCTGCCCTCACCAAAACTCGCCGGCTCTACTTGCACATGGGTATTGGAAAGTGGTGAGTAGGTTGTGAGGGTGACTCCGTCTCTCGGGAGGAGTGCACTCAGGCAAGCTTCCTTTCTTCTTGCCTTCCACTTCCCGCCATGGTGCGGCACCAGCTCTTGGTGGTCCCTGTGCCCATAACAAGAATGCAGGCTTGTAGGTGACCCAGTTCAGGTGTTCCGCTGCAGCAGCAGGAGACAAAGCCAGAACTTTGTTAGGAGTTGGTGTTTTGTTGTTTTTTAATCCGAAACTCCCTTTATCAAGCATCCTGGGACTCAGAGTGGCTTATCTTGTGGCAGCAGCGTTTTAAAGTGAATTCTATCGCCCTCTCATTTTGCATACGAATGTCTAAGACAAGGAGGCGAGAAGCCCAGCCAGGGGCAGGGCCAGGATTCAACTGGAGGCCATTGACTTGGGGGCTGGCTGTCCCACCGCGCCCTTCCTGAAATCCTGCTCCAAGCTGCTGCCAGGGGACAGCAAACAGGCTCCAGATGGCCGCTCCCCACTCATCAGGCTGGGCTCAACTTGAAACCCCCAGCCAGTTTCTAAATGTATCCCAGCGGCTTCTCTGGGAATGTCTGGGGCTCCCTTGCTGGGGCGGAAGAGACAAAGGAGGCCCTGGCCACACAGACTGGGACAGTTATAGTGGCCTGGGAGGGGTTGGTCGCAGTTCTGGCTTCATCTCCTCTGAGGCTCACTGTTCCCTCCCACAACCAGATAGGAGCTTAAATGTTTTAACATTTTTTAAAATTTGTTTTTGATTGATTTATTTTTATGTGTGTGCCCACAGAGATGCCCTAGGACTGGAGCCACCATGTGGACACTGGAAGTCAAACCCAGGCTTGCAAGAGCGGTCAGGACTTGTAATGGTTGCACCATCTCTCCAGCCCCCTTACATTTATTTATTTGGTTGGCTGGTTTTTCAAAACAGGGTTCCTCTGTGTAGCCCTGGCTGTCCCAGAACTCAATTTGTAGACCAGGCTTGAACTCAGAGATCCTCCTGCCTCTGCCTCCTGAGTGCTGGGATTAAAGGTGTGCGCCACCGCTGCCCCATACATTTATTTTTTGAATTAACAAGATCATCTGACATTTCCGTATATGTATATCGTGTACCCTACCTGTATTTGTTCCTTCTCTTGTTCCCTCTCTCACTGCCCCCTTCCTCCCGCAGACAGCTCCTTCTACTCTCTTGTCCCGTGTATCTCTAGCCAGATCTGCCGCACAGACAGCATGTGGTGTCTGTCTTTCTGAGTGGGGTTTATTTCACTCAGCTGCCGATATCTGGCCCCATCCATTTTCCTGCATATGCATTAACTTTGGTTTTTGTTGAGGAGTAGAACTGGGCATCAGAACCCTCTTCCAGTCTTCCCCTACCCACAGACAGGCTTCTGAGCGGCCAGCATCCCGGCCGCTGAGAACGGAGAGGCTGCTGCAGATCCTCAGGCACGTGCCTGGAGCTGATCTCTGGGTCACAGGACAGCTCCCTCTTTAGGCTTCTGAGGACCCTGCACACTGATTTCCAACCTTGCTCAGGGTCTCTCCAGCACTGTGCAGGAGTCACACCCATGTCCAGCAGCAGTCACAGCTTTGGTGACGAAGGCTTAGTGAGGAATGGGCAGGCTTGCTTCTTGAGTGCCAGAGGGCGACTGTTCTTTTGCTCTCCTGGTTTCTGCTGGTCTTGACCATCTTTTCCCTGTCTTCATAGCCTTCTACCCAGGCCTCTGTCCCATGTTTACAAACAATCATAAGGAATCAAGGTATACACACACACACACACACACACACACACACACACACACACACACACACACACGTTTAGCCACATAGGCTCTGGAAGGAGTTACTTGTCCAGTCTCAGCAAATCCCTCCAGATGAGTCTGACCTACCCCACCAAACCTTCCACCACCTCCTCAAAAACAGTCTAGGCTCCTGAAAACCATGCACTGGGGTGGGGGTGGGGTGAGGCCTTCCCTAGGGCTCATCAGCTCCAAATAGGAGGGAAAGGGCTCCTACAGCTGCAGGGAGCTAAAGGCAGGGCGTGGTGTGTGTGTGTGTGTGTGTGTGTGTGTGTGTGTGTGTGTGTGTACCCTGCTCCAGCACAGAAGGCCCCATAGCAGACCATCATTTAGTATAGCAGGAATAGAGTCAGAGCCCCTCCAGATAGGTCTGACCTACCCCACCAAACCTTCCACCACCTCCTCAAAAACAGTCTAGGCTCCTGAAAACCATGCACTGGGGTGGGGGTGGGGTGAGGCCTTCNGTGTGTGTGTGTGTGTGTGTGTGTGTGTGTGTGTGTGTGTACGTACCCTGCTCCAGCACAGAAGGCCCCATAGCAGACCATCATTTAGTATAGCAGGAATAGAGTCAGAGCCAGCCCAGAGAGGTCTAAATCCCAAAGAGGTAGTGGAAAGAGGAGTTCACGGTTAGTCTCAGCAACATAGAAAATTCCAGGCCAACCTGGCCTATGCAAGACCATGTGTCAAAAACAGACGGAGCTGGATGGATCTGTGACAGTTCTGGAGACCAGAAGTATGAAATTCAGACTGCTTTCCTTTTGGAATCGATGGGGGGGGGGTAATTTCCATGCTTCTAGAAGCTTCTAGTTGCCCCCAAGTGTTCCTGCTCTGTGACTCCATTACTTAAACTCCCGCTTCCCTTCTCCCATGTCCCTACCACCATCATCACCGCTCTCATCTAGGTCTTGCTGTGGATCCCACACTACCGTGAACTCCGATCCTCCTGCCTCAGCCTCCTTCGTGCTGGTTTGCAGGTGCGCACCATCAGGTCTGGGTTATGTATCTTATGAAGACACTGGTCTTTACAGCCTCCCCCAAACCACACACCTCACCCTTTCCAGAATAAAAATCACTGCATAGCATCTTAGGGATACCACCTCCCCCTAATCTTAGGGGGTACCATCTCCCCCACCTCCTCCTAATTTAGGGGTACCACCGCCCCCACCTCCTCCTAATCTTAGAGGGTACCACCCCCACCCCCACCTCCCCCAAATGTTAGAGGACACAACCTTCCCCACCACCTCCCCCTAATCTTAGAAGGCACCATCTCCCCCATACCTTTCCCTAATCTTAGAGGGCACCACCTCCCCCCAAATCTTAGGGGATACCACCTTCCCCACCACCTCCCCTGAATCTTAGGGGGCACTATTCCACCCACCACATCTCCCCTGCCCCAAGCACCACCATCCGACGGGCCCCTTGGTGGGTTGCCTTTCTGGGTCCCCAGCACCCAACACTGACCCGCATTTCCTGCCACATACAGTCTCACAGTGGCTCCCGGGACCCCAGGACACAGCTCAGACTGCCTCCCAAAGCCCTCTTGGCCCAGACTTCCTGTCTGGCCTCTTTCACTTAGCACTTCTGCAATGGCCATCCATGTTGTACCGGGTGTCTGCACGGTTCCTTTCTATGATTGGATTGTGTGACCAGAACGTGCTGTGGCTCCTCACACATTACTGGGCTGTGTGGGCAGTTTACCTTCTTATGAGCCCGGATGTTAAGCGTGCACCTGAGAGTGGTAAATCCATTTTTAACTTTAAAAAAAAAAATCATCTTTCTTTTCTGGATCAGTGCAGGGAATCAAATCCTTGGGTTTATGCACAGTATCAGGAAGCTACACCCACCGTCTAAACTTAAATTTTGATCACCATGTAATAGTATCACAAGTGACGAACAGGTGACAACCAGACATAATGTCCACGGGGACATCTGGGGTCCGTCCCCATCAGATGTTTCTTCATGTTAACTGACGCAGAGTGTGGGGCAGCCACCAGCACAGAAATTGTGGCAACCCCTGCCCTGCACTGAGGGCTGCACTCCGATTGCGCGTGTGACCATAAAGGAAGTCATTCAGCACAGATTAGAAATAGAACCAGCTTTGACTTCAAAGGACAAACAGAAGTCGGGGGTGGGGGGGAGGAAGCTTCTCTCTGGGTTGGGTGAGGACAAAAGTCCTCAGGCCAAGCCAGAGGCAGCATTGTGGTAGGATGGGCGATCAGGGGAGAGTCACTTCTTATATTTGTAAAAACCAGTTTGGGGATGTTATGTTGATATCATGTCTTACCTCTGGAAGGTTCTAACTAGCCACTGAAGGGTGCTGGCTGAAGAGGAACAATTCTGTGAAGGCCAGCTATCGTCAAGCAGAGTCCAATCAAGAAGGCCTCTTGCTGCTGAGGCCTTCTCAGGACAGAATGGTAGGGGTGAGGGGCCTCAGTCCTCAGGGGAGGAACAAGAGGGAGCAGACAGAGCAACACTCTGAGCGGCTGCACTGGGCGTAGCATGCTCGAGGCCTGAGCTCAAGCCAGAGTACCTCGAAAAGGTTTCTCTCTGACATTATGCCGGGTGTGATTGGCAGGTTCCCGGCTTAGCTGTCTGAAAGGTCTGGTCTATATAGTGAGTGCCATGTCAGCTAGGGTGACATAGTAAAACCTTGTTTTTTTTAAAAAAAAAAATTAAAACCAATCAAATAGGCCGGGCAGTGGTGGCGCATGCCTTTAATTCAGCACTCAGGAGCAGAGGCAGGTGGATCTCTGCAAGTTCAGCCTGGTCTACAGACTGAGTTCCAGAATAGGCTCCAAAGCTATACAAAGAAACTCAGTCTCAAAAAAACAAAGAAAACAAAACAAAAACAATCAAACTGAAAAACCTGAAATCTTACACTATTCCTGATTAAGTCTCCTGCTGCATAAACACCCACTAAACTGTTCCTCATTCCCAAAGCAATGCTTTTTTTTAATTTTTAAAAAATATTTATTTATTTATTTATTATGTATACAATATTCTGTCTGTGTATATGTCTGCAGGCCTGAAGAGAGCACCAGACCTCATTACAGATGGTTGTGAGCCACCATGTGGTTGCCGGGAATTGAACTCAGGACCCCTGGAAGAGCAGGCAATGCTCTTAACCACTGAGCCATCTCTCCAGCCCCAAGCAATGCTTTTTAAAATATACATGTTATATACGCAGAGGTTTTGTTTGGTTCTGCCTTCCCGTCTGTATACCACAGAGTGGTATACAGTCACATGCAGTGACCCCGAAGGCCAGAAGAGGGCATCAGATTCCCCTGGAACTAGAGTTAGAGGTGGCTGTACGCCCCCATGTGGGTGCTGGGAACCAAACCATCCTCTCCAATCACCCTGGAGAGTGACTGCTCCCTTCCAACACTGATTATCGGGCATTTAAAAAGGCAGTCTGCTCATTCTAGAAAGTCCTTTTAAATGGAAAGTCAGCCTGTGTACGGGAAGCAGTCTTGTGCGGTGCCTGGCATGCAGGAGGCCCGTCTCATTCCGTCACCCAGAGCAGACATTTCTGACTAGTCACAAAACTCCTTCCGACTTTCTAGAGACTGTTTTTCTTTCTGTTCCCAAAAAGCATATTCTAGGAATGGATCAGGTATTGAGCAGAGGAGGGGATGGAGGGCCTAGGATCCTTCCTGTGCGGGAGAAAGCCAGCGCTCCACCTAGTGGCAGCGTTTGCTAATTGCAGGCAGAGAACCCGCTTCCCAGAGTCAGTGTGGTTTGTGCCTCTAGTTCCAGGAGCTCTGGGGGTTGAGGCTGGGGATAGTGAGTTTCAGGCCAGCCTAGGCTACAGGAGTTTTCCTTGTTTTGGCTGGAAAATATTGACTGGCCAATAGAGGCGCTTCAGGAAACAATGGGTAGGAACCTCAGATTCTCCCTCAGTGCCCCCCGACAAAGGCCGACCTTTTTTTGTGCCAGTTTCTCATTCTATACACTACGTGCAACACACTTTGAGCTCCGTGCGGGCTGCATTTCCTGAGCACCTCAGGCCCTGGGGGGAACTTAAGTGCTTTACTTAAATGTTCTTTTTTTTGTTTTTGTTTTTCGAGACAGGGTTTCTCTGTGGCTTTGGAGCCTGCGCTGGATCTAGCTCCTGTAGACCAGGCTGGTCTCGAACTCACAGAGATCCGCCGGCCTCTGCCTCGCGAGTGCTGGGATTAAAGTCGTGCGCCACCACCGCCTGGCTACGTAAATGTTCTTTGTAAACAAGACCATTGAGGCGTAGAGAGGGAAAACACCTTGACTCAAACCATGCAGCAAAGGAAACAGGTGCAGCACAGGTTCACCCTTCTCTGACCAAGTGAGTCCTATGCTGTCAACTACGTCGGGTTACTCCCCGGTCACAAGCCACCTTTCTCGATAGAGTAGCCCAAGTCAGGTAAGCTGTGTTTTGGGAATACCCCACCAGGACTGGCTACAGCAGCTCGGATAACTAACAGTTATTGCTGATGGGGAAATGGGTACAGTGCAGGGTCCTGGGACTAAGTCCAGGCTGAGTCTGGCTCAGCTACTGTCAGTTAGGCTGTGGTCTTCTGCTCCCTGGCCTCCCTCACCAGCGCCAAGTCCTCCTCCCAGGGTTGTCATTGCGTAGCAGGACCAGAAAAGGTCTCCAGCCTGCACCATGGAATGTTGACCTGGACAGCCCTGCTTCTGGTTCTCCTGCCCCCACCATTGCATCCTTCCTTGGTCTTGATACCCAGGCTTCACCTCTCTCCTGTCTCCTTCATTTCTATCTCTCTTGTCTCTGTTTCCATATCCATAGCGGGCAGAGAACCCGCTTCCCAGAGTCAGTGTTGATTGTTATTGGTTGATAAGAGCTCTTTACATGTGGAGAAAAAACAGCCTTTTTTTATTAAAAAAAAAAAACTCATCATGTATCCCCGATTGCCCTGGAATTCACAGAGATTCACCTGCCTCCTGCACAGAGTGCTGGGATTAAAGGCAAGCACCACTACCACCTGTCCCAGAAGCAGCTTCTGCTATCTGACTACAGACTGTACATGCATGTTGTTTCTTTTTGTTTTCCTCGGCAGCAGGTTTTTGTGGCTGAGCATATCTTGCATGATTTGTATGTTTTCTAGAATTCTTAGAAAGATTGCCAACGGGGTCCAGAATCTCTGCTGGTTTGTGACCCAGCAGGGGAAGCTGACAGACATGCAGGTGACTCCAGCAGGGAGCGCTGTGACTGGGGAGGGCCAGGGGGTGCATGACCTTTTCGATTTGGAACAACTTCAGGGAATGATGGCTGAGCTGAGCTGGGAGGAAGGGGCGGGTCTTGCAGGCAGAGAGAGGAATGGAGGAGGACTCCAGTCAGCTGGAGCGCTCTCAGTAGGCTGGGGACTGGGAGACTGGCTGCCGTGTGCGGAGACAGACACAACACTTATGCAGCTCTCTCCCTGGGGAGAGCAAGGCTCGCCTCACATGGGTCCTCTGCCTTTAGAAGGAACCCAAGGCCTGGGAGGTCAGACAAGGTGAGAAGCTGTGGAGAACAGGACCTTGTCCACAGGGTACAAGTAGACTGTACTGGACCAGAGGTCAAGAGAGAGAGGAACCAGGGCCACCCCACAGGCTGGAGGCAGAGAGAGAGCCTGCAGCAAAGGTCTGGACCCTGCCCATCCAGCTGTCCATCTGCCTCAGCCTCCCTGAGCCAAGTCCTGGGTTAGGATCCATGCCTCTTGTTGCTTGACTACCTAAAGAACCCCTTGAGATGACACCGACCAGCCCCAGGCAGCCAGAGCCACTGCCAGACAGGGGCAAACTTCCATCCAGGGAGTCGGGAGGGGTCAAGGGAAGCCAAAGCCTTTATGGTGCTGACAGCACACCCTGCTCCCAGGCTCCCACAGACACTAACACCAACCTGGGATCCTCTATTCAAAGCACCCACTTCCTGCAGGTCTGTCTCTCCCTCCCCCACCCCTCCCCGTTCCCTTTTCTGCATATTTCTGGCTCACTCCATCGCCATCTCTGCTTTGCAGTTCTCTTCCTTTTCTTCTTATTTCTGGTGTGTGTACAGGGATGCAGATGGGGTCTCACGAAGCCCAGGCTGGCCTTGAATCCCTGATCCTCTCCTCCATCTTCCAAGTGCCAGCGTTACAGGTGTGTGGCCCTCCACCCGGCCGCTCTTTCCTCCTCTGAGACGCACCCCCCAAGCCTCCTCCATTGATGAGAACCGTTTGCACCCACCCACTCCCGGGGGGTGGGTGTCAGGTGGAGAAGGCTCTCAGGGCCTACTCAGTGCCACCTGGGACTGACATGGCAGCCAGCAATTTCAGGCTCTCTGGTGTGAGCTTCACCTCTTCCCTGTTCTTTCCTCTTCCATATCCAGCTAACTTTGGGGAGCCACGACCTTCGTTTGTGATGCATCCAGCAGGAGTGGTCTTGACCTTATTGGAGCTGGGACATGGACACCTTTCCAGACTGGAGAACACACTTCTGGGCCTTCTGACCAACCTTATCACCATTGATTCAGAATTTAAATCAGATGGACTCTCAGTTAATGGCCCTTCGTCCCAACTTTAAGTCACTCATGCTGCAGTATGGGTACCCAAGAAGCTCTCCTCTCTCCTCCTCAGATGCTGTCACAGAATGAGCCCTCCTTAGTCCACACTTGCGGAGTGCTATGAAAAGAGAAGCAGGGTAAGGAACCCCAGAAAGGGCAGCAAGGGTGTGTGGAGGATACCAGGCCAGAGGGAAAGGGAGACGGAGGGAGAAGGGAAAGCAGATGTTGTCAGAAGACTTCTCCTATCTCCACCCCTCCATAGTTAAAACAGCACATTCCAAGCCCTCCAGTTACCCTCATCTTCCACTGGAGAAACTGAGGCCAGAAAAGACCCTGTAAATGATTGGGAACCCTCCAGGGGAGGTGTGCTGTCCCGTGTGGTGACTTGGGCTTTCTCTAGCACCCTCAAAGCCTAGGCTGCTCCTCTGGAGGGTTCCAGAGAAGGGCAGGAAGCCCCTCAGTTCTAATTTATGATTTCCTGACACTTCCTTCCCCTGCCCGCCAGCCCCAGCTGGGTAAGAACAGCTCTCTGAGCAGAAGTAACTTTAGGGCAGCTGCCGCCTGTGGGCTGAGTCACCCAGTCAGACAGCCAGAGTGCCTTCTTTGCCCAGCGCCCCCCTCCAGTGCACACACACACACACACACACACACACACACACACACACACACACAGACACAGCCAGTCCTCCTTGACCAAAGGTGAAAGCTGGCACTTTCCCCAGCCTGGAAGGATCTAGAAGGCCTTGCCTTTTATCTGAGTAGACTTGGAAGGCAGATCTATGGAGCCTGAACTCTTGGGGCTGTGGGTATGAATCAGACTTGCCAGGGTCAAGTCCTGCCCTGTTGCTGGGGACAGAACTTCAGTGCATTCTGGGCTAGGAGACTGTCTCATGGGACAAAGCAGGGCCAGGGGCAGTCCCGAGCTGAGGTCCAGATGGAATTCCCAAGGGAAAGAGGCCATGGCCCAGGTTTGTTTGGGAGAAAAGCATTTCCTGTTTGGGCAATGCTGGGTGGACGGTTTGTCCCCACACCCCACGGCCAGCTCCAGGAGGTCCATATGTGTGTCCCCTATGGTCTCAGTGTGTGGATTCAGGTCCCTGCACGTCTGTATGTGCTCTGTCCTCTTCAGTCCAGATGGGAGCCCAAGTTTGTGCCAAGTTCCCTCACCCCAAAGAAGCCTCCTCCTGTGGGACTTGGCTGGAGGAGGTAATGGTGTTTGGTTGTTAGCACAGGGCCCTACCCCCCACTCTCTAACAGCCCTGAGTCCTATACCTGAGGACAAATTGCCGACTTCCAGGTAGAAGCTTTGGGCGGGAGACAGAGCAGGCAAACTGCTTAGCACCGCCTGACCTGTGGTCAGCTGGGGGGACTGGGGGCACGGCAGGAGTTGATGTCATTGCTGGCAGTTAGGATCTGGGATTGGCAGACGAGGAGACCGGGCTTCTGAGGGGAGGCTTCAGCCTAAGACCTCTAGGCAGCAGCCCCCCCCACAAGCCTCCCTCAGTGAACATGGAAACCTCCACTAAACCAAAAGCCCCTCCCTGGAAATACATCCTGCCTCTCTGCAGAGAGAACCAGAAAGCCCACTGTTCGCCACCACATCAGCTCCCAAGCCCTCGTCACCTCAGGGAAACCAAAGCTGGTTCACTTTCCCAGAAGGGGGGAAAACATGGCTTGGGTCACACGGCTCTCAGCGGACACAGAACAGCCTGGTGGTGTTATAAATCAATATTCCAGACTATGGGGTTTTGGCCTCAGTAAGTCAGGCCCTGTCCTGGAGTGAAATGGTCTAGAGCTGCAGGGAGCATCTGAGTGTTCGGTGGGTCAGTTAACTTACAGGAGTGTCCAGACATACTGCTAATAGCTGCTAGGGCCTCTTGGTTGCCTTCTGCCAGGTAGGAAGCACAGCAGCCAGCATGCTCTCTGCAGTGTCCCTAGAGTGATGGAGGATCCTGGCTGCTTGACTGGGACCTCAGACAGACCTAGGCCCCGCAGTGGGACCAGCACGTAGAGGTGGAATTAAGTTGCTGATCCTGCCTGTGACAAAAACAGGGTTAACTTTGGGGATAGAGTCAAAGTTATAATTCCCAGTATTGTACAAACAAGACAAGAAACTCCCCCAAGGCCTAGCCGGTGAGGCACAGATTGACCGATTTAGTGTCAGAAGACAGCACACACCAAGTGGCAATGACCTCAGTGAAGGAGACAGCCGCCCCTAAGAGGCCAAGTTAGGCCCATGGTCATGTCCTGGAAGAGGTTGGGAGGACATGCGAAGTAGTGACAGTGACATCATAATCCAGCCCAAAGACCTAAAAGGACTGAAAAGGAAGCTCAGGTTCAGACACGGAGAGGACGCGTATAAGCCAGCGTGGCCAGAACTGTCAAGAGACAAGGCCTGAACTCAGCACCTGCTGTCTGGCCCTTTGGAGATAGGGATGGGGCTTTGTCTTCTTTTATTTGAGCCCTCAGCTATGTCTGAGTCCCAACTCCAGCCCAGGACCTGTACCTG
Organism: Dicrostonyx torquatus; assembly: GCA_028555095.1. Taxonomy (NCBI): domain Eukaryota; kingdom Metazoa; phylum Chordata; class Mammalia; order Rodentia; family Cricetidae; genus Dicrostonyx; species Dicrostonyx torquatus. Next base: position 2,580,939 of record JAQHUG010000234.1, on the reverse strand, counting down.
CCCACGAATCCAGGAGAAGCAATCCCCAGGAATCAGACTGCTTTTGTTTCCCCCAGAGATGGACTAGCAAGTACAGGAACATGGCGCTTGAACAGATAGATGATCTAGGTCCCAGGCAAGGCCGAGCTAGGCAAGGGTTCCCTGACCCAGGCTGCTCACTCCCTGCTCACACTTCTGGGAATTCCCCTGATAACTCTGCTCTCATCAGGTAGCACATACTGCCATCAAAAATACATACTAGATCCTCGTTTGTATAGTGGTGAAGAAAAATACATACTAGAGGTGGTCGCAGTATCGAATACCTTTTAATCCCAGCTCTCAGGAGGCAGAGGCAGACAGATCTCGGTAAGATGAAAGCTAGCCTGGTCTACATAATTAGTTCCAGATCAAGCCAGGACTATAAGGAGAAACCCCATCTCAAAAAACAAAATAAAACAAAACATACTACATATACACACATACATCATACAAATACATGTGTACATAAACATGACATGCATGCATACAAGCATCCCACATGTACACAAACATACATGCATACACACATGCCCACCACACAAACACATACATTGCACATTCAAATATGGCATATGTAAGCAACACTGCTCATGCACGCATACACATCATGCATACACACAGGTCCAGCACATACATGTATATAACACCAAGCATGCACACAGTATCATGCCTAAATACAAACGTCCTATCATGTGCTCACACAAACACACACCTGCTATGCCTCATGGAACAAGCTTGAGTTCCACCCATACCCTCCACTCTCAGCCAGTCCTTACTGTACAAAATGAGAAACTGAGGCCCACACTAATGCTGACTATGTATGTGCTTAAGTGGCCCCAACACTGAGCTGCAGCGATTGGGGCCCTAAGACTGACTCTGCCAGTCACTGCCAGAGTGTTTGCTCTGGGTAGGTGACATCTCTCTGGGTCTTAGTGTCTCCATCTGTAAAACAGAGACAAGCGTGGACACTGCACTTTGGGGGCGCCCAGATAGTTCCCCAGGCCTTGGGTTTCTTATCTGTAACTTGGACAACTTTGCCCGCCCAACATGGAGTGTTGAAAAGCTCCAGCCTGGGCAGGATATGCGGGGTGAGATGCCCCGGACAATGGCACAGCTCAGGAAGCCTTTGTTGGGTCGATGGGCGGATCCTGCATGTTTCGGGAACCCGGTTCCTCAAAGATGTCAGAGCGGGGTGCCTCCGGGCGTGATTACTTAGGAGTGGTGGGTTCGGGTCCTGGCAGCTTGTGGGGACCGCGGCCAGAGCCTTGGTTTCCCGGTCTGTGGCGCAGGTGGGCATCCTGGCGGGGGCGTCCTGGCGGGGGCGCGGGCGGCTTCCGGGTTGACGGGGGCGGGGGGCGAGGGGCGGGCGAAGCCGAGCGCCCCCGCCCTGCTCAGCCCGGAACCGGCTCTGCGCTCTGCGCGACCGCGGCAGCGGCGGGGACGACAGCATGGGCGGTCCGCGGGCCTGGACACTGCTTTGCCTCGGGCTCCTACTCCCGGGAGGCGGCGCCGCGTGGAGCGTCCCAGGCGCCCGGTTCTCGGGTCGCAGGTAAGTCTCCCCTAGATCTGTGCAATCCCGGGACTGGGGCAGGGAACTGGATCCCAGCTCCGTGCAACCCCGAGCCTGGGACAGGGACCCGACCCCAGCTCCGTACAATCCCGGGACTGGGACAGGGAACAGGACTCCAGCTCCTTGCAACGCTGGAACTGGGACAGAGACCTGACCCCAGCCAGCTCCTTGCAACACTGGGACTGGGACAGGGACCTGACTGACCTCATCTCCGTGCAAACCCGGGACTGGTACAGGGATCCAACCCAGCCAGCTCCTTGCAACACCAGGACTGGGGCAGGGACCTGACCTCAACTCCGTACAATCCCGGGACCGGAGCAGGGACCTGTCTCCCACATTGGTGGCAGTCTGGGACTGGAGCAGCGGCTCCATCTCTCATCCCCATACCATAACTGTGGGGGCGGAGACGAACCCGCTCACCTACCCGTGTATGAAAGGACAGACAACCTCCCCTACTCCTCCCCTGAGATCCCAGAGCCCCCGAAAGATAAACCCATGGCAAACCAAAGCCCCACAGGACGTCTGTGGGCCTGGCCCTTCAGGGATCCCCTCCCCTTTTCCCTGTTGCTGACTTTTTTTTTTTAGTGTCCCAGCTATTATTTCGCTTGGAGGAAGGACTGGGGTGGAGTCTGCACAGTGGGTCAGTGTCAGAGGCTCCCCTGGGACCTGGCATTTGATTGGAACTCCGCAGCCTGTGACTCTCTGCCGGCTTTTGTGGAGTGCTTCTCAGGACAGGGTCCTGTGGGCCCTTTTCTAGATGGTGTCTTTCAGGACTGAAGAACGAAGGAAAACCTGCCCCCATTCAATAGAGGAGCAAACTGAGGCCGGGCGGTGATAGCCAAGATCGGGCCTCGTGGGTTACATGGGTTACGAGTGAAAGAGCTGGGATTCACATCTCCCTCTGGGCTTGATGGCAGAATTTGAACCTGCCCTGGCCCCTGCTCTGCCTGCACCCTGCGGTCCCTGCTTCTGTCTCCGGACAGACAATGTGGACTAGCCAGGCCTCTTAGTCCTTTCAGCCCATTCAGAGGCCTCCAGGGCCCCGGCCCCCTGCGGCCTCACTCTTTCATTCTTTTCAGAAATTCCCCTTTCTCAGTGGTCAGAGGCCAGCAGGGTCCCTGGGGAGCTAGTGAAAGCAGGTGACATGAGCAGGCCGCAGAGGGCAGAAGTGGCAGAGGCATGAGAACCCAGAAGGGCAGGTAGCTGTCTGAGATAGGGACAGCCGTGTAGCAGATGTCACAGCACCACCTACAATGTGCCAGCTACAGCTGGTTTGGGTTGGCCCTTTTCCTACTTCTGGTGCCTCTAGAACCTTCCCCAGCTGCCATCCGAGGCTTCTTCTCTTATGATCTCTCTCTCTCTCTCTCTCTCTCTCTCTCTCTCTCTCTTTTTTAGAGAAACAGAGGTGCAGAGATGACCTGTCCCAGTCCGTACAGCAAGCCCCCAGAACCCCAGATGCTGACTTGAGAGGGATTAGGAATTTGGGCTTCCCAGGGTCAGACGGGGTGACGGATGAGCTTTGCCTGTGGGTACAGAGATGGGGTCTGTTTCTCCATCTCTGTACAGACTGCTGTCACAAAGTCAGTGTCACAAAGCCGTTCCCGCTGTCCTCTCACTCCTATTTTATAGATACAGGGTCAGACCATGGCCACGAGCCTCAGTTTCCTCTTTTGCTGTTCTTGTGTTTGAAGGTCTGTTCTGAGAGTGAAAACCAGTGCCGGCCACGTACGTGGATCCCCACTGTGACCAACTTTAAGTAGGGTAGGGACCTCAAACTGGAGTTAACTGCAGTGCACGGCTGCCAGCACCCCCCCCCAATGGCCCTGTCCCAGCATCTTGGAGACAGCATGGGGATGTCGCGCCCGATCAGCCCTCCCTTCACTCCCAGCCAGGCGCCCCAGGCACCCCTTGGCAGCTGAAGGACTGAAGGCAGAAAAGAGGCTTTGTGCCTGAGGAGGGGGTGGCCTGGGAAGGCATCCAAGGGGCCACCCCCAACCCCAGGAATGTGGTGAGACTTTGGGCCCCCTACAGCTAGGGTGCCCAGGGGCTGTGCAGAGCCACCTTGGAACATGTCGTTGCTGCCAGTCCATATCCCCTACCTAGTAGGATTGCTTTCTGCCCCTGTGACATCCCTCCCAGCTTCAGTCCTGTTTCTCTGAATGGCTCCAGCCATTCACAGATGCCAGTTCTATGCCCACATGGCTAACCCCAGGCAGGTGCCTTCTCTCAGGGCCTCAGTTTCCCTCTATGTAAAGCCTGTGGAACCTTGTGAAGACAGCATGATGCTGATGTCCTTGTCCCCTACAGAAGCCCTTGGCCCCCTCCTACTAGGCTGTTATCAGCCACGGCTGACTGTGACACCTCAGGCCAGGAAGAACTGTCCCCAGAGGTAGGGCTCACGGAGCATTTTGCATGGAAGCTATTGTGCTCTCCCCATTTGCAGATGGGCATAGCAAGGTCAGAGCCAATCAGGACCACGGCCCAAGGATCATTGACAGCTGTAGGAAACTACATCAGAGGACTGGAGCTGCGCCCTGGTGCGGTTCTGGTTCTGGCTCTTGTCACCCCACCCCCACCGGCCTGTCTCAGTTCTTTCATCTCCTTTTCATAACGGCCCTTGGCCCCTGGCCCGCTTGGCTGCCTTCTGCAATTAGTTCCTATTGCTGTTCCGGATCGCAGCCCAGGGCCCTGAGGAGACAAAGTCCCCTGCTGCTCCATGCAGGGAGTGGAGGGAGGGTGCGCAGGTCCACTGGGAGGACCTCTGGGAGGACTGCTGGAAGGTCCACTGGGAGGACCCCTGGGAGGATGAGCTGGTTTGGCCTGTTTTTTGCCCCTCTCAGTGGCCTCTGGAGGTTCTGGAGGTGCTGAGTGGGCAGAGGTGGAGGACCAGCAAGGGATGTGTTGTCTCCTCCCAGCCTTTCCCATGACCCACCTCTCAGCCTCACCTGGGCACCTCTATCACTGGCCACACCTCAGGGAAGGCAGTCCTCAGAGACGGCAGGGTGTCTAAGTATTGCATCTGTCTCTGAAAGCCTTGGGTCTTGACTTCTCTACCCAGGCTGCTGTGTTCTCAGTCATGCAGTCATTCAACAAACATACCTGAGTTGAATTCTGTATGGACTTGGTCCTTCCCTATGCCCTCAACTCATGGGAGAGAATATAGCTCAGGGCTATTGTGCATGGCTGAGGGGACCTCAGTCTTGGCTGGACCTTGGGGTAAGACTTGAAGGGTGAACAGAATAAGGGAGTAGAGTCCTGCAAATAGATCCTAAACAGCAGAAGTGGAAAAGGGGCAGCCTGGCCAACGAGTGCTCAGTAGATGTGAGCAACACAGAGGATGGAAGGTTCAGGGCTTGTAGGATAATGGGGAGTCATGGTGGACTTTGAGTTCCATGGCAAGCAGTGACCATATTCAAAACATGCTTTGCAAAAAGCCTACAGGGACCACTGAGATGGCTCAGCCACCAAGCCTGATGACCAGAGTTCAATTCCAAGGACTCACATTAAAGAACAAACTGACTCCCACAAGTTGGCCTCTGACCTCCATACACACACTTCAGCATACACACAGACCCATGCATGTGAACACACATACACACATGCATACAGTATGTTTACACATGTGCACACAAATGTATATGCACATGCATGCATACGCATACATACTTACATGCATAGGAATGCATACAGTCACGCATGCACACACATACATGCTCATGCACACAAATAAGATGTGAAAAAACAAATCAAACCTCCTGCTATGCCTGGAAGTGGACGAGGTCGAGGCTTGGGCTTCTGCTCCATCAGGTGGAGGAGGCAGCTGCTGCCGACCTTGCACTCCACCTGGCTTGAGTATCTTCCTGGATAAAATGTCTGGTCAGCTACTGGCTCCAAGTGCCCTACACAGGGGATTCAAGCAGAGTTTGGCACGTGGCAAATAACTGGGAACACTGTGAGTCTCCACAGTTCTCGGACTGCCCCTGCCTCATTCAGAGCTGGGAGCATTCCCACACATGTAGAGCATGGCTGGGTGTGCCGTGTGCCCAGAAGCTCTAATGCATGTGAGCCCTGTTAAGCCTGCCTCTGATAGTTTGTGTGTACGTGTGTGTGTACGTGTGTGCATGGTGAGACTATATGACACTGTGTTTATGTGGAAACATACAGAGGACATGATTTTAGACTGTCTGTCCACAGGGTGTGTGTGTGTGTGTGTGTGTGTGTGTGTGTGTGTGTGACCCATGTGTAGAAGTCAGAGGACAACTTTGGAGAGTTGGTTTTCCCCTTCTACCCTCATGTGGGTTCCAAAGATTCAACATCAGGCGTTTGCAGCTTAGCCATTTGCCATTATATTTTATTTTTTCTGAGGTGGAAGTCTTGCGTTGTCACTTGGGCTAGGCCAACCAATCCTCAACCTCAGCCTTCAGAGCACAGACAGTGCAGATCAAGCCACCACACCCGTCTAAGGAGTGCCATGAATGGAGCCAACTATGTTTCCCCTTTGCTTCCTCTCTCTTCCTGATGCTCAGAACCTGCTGTGGTTAACCCTCCATTCCCTACCTCCCTTATTACATAGAGTTAGGTCACTGGTTTGTGCTTGTCCCCATCTGTGGATGACATGTGAGAGGTCACAGATGCTAGTGTCCCTTCTGTGAGATAGCTAGGATGCAATGCTCTAAGCACAGATGACTGACCCATCAGGACACCAAAGTGCACACATTGGGCTTACTATATGCTATGGGTATTTAAATGGTTCTCTCCTAAGCCAGAAAGACATCCTTCCATTTTAGAGAGAAAACTGAGACCCTGGGAAGAGAAGACAACATGTCACCGAGCTTGGGGCACAGAGTCAGATTTGAGCCCAAGAATGTAGCTTGCCAGGCCTGGCCTTTGACTCCATTCCAGAGGCATTGGTTCTCGTCTGCTCTGTGTGTTGGTTGAGACATGGTTCGTGGCTCTGTGAAGGCCTCAGCCTGGGAAGCTGCTGACCTTGGGCTCAAGGCCGTGAAGAAGAGTAGTTTGCAGGGAAGATAGCCTGACTGAGAAAGGCCACCTGACACCATCTCCTCCTTCCTGAGCCCCAACAAATTACTCTGGGCTCCTGACCCCAGGCTAGGCTGAGGGCTACTGAGCACCTGGAATGTCCCTGTCCCCTCCCTGCACCAGTCCAGCAATACCCACCCCCCACCCCCACTCAGCTGCCCTAGCTCCACTCCACCTACAAGGAAGAGAAAGCTTCAATCTGTGAGGCTGAGGAAGTGCCCTCATCCTCTGGGCCTCCCTGGAACCAGGAAAGGGGAGGGAATACCAGGGAAGGGACAGCTGATGGATGGGATGGCCAGGCTTGTCAGGAGCAAGAAAAGCGTGTGTTGTCACGATGCTGGGCATGGTTCAAACCTGGCACTAGTTTGAGCGGCTACAAGACCATGGCAGAAGGCTAGGCCTCAGCAGGCTAACCTGAGAACCGGCTGTCACACACAGCCCAAAGCTACGGAACAAGCGCCCTTCCAGATGGCGGTTCCAGAGTTAGGAGACAGAGGCAGGAGGATTGTTGAGACCAGCCTGGGATACTTAATGAGATCCTATCTCAAATAAACAAAGCAAAATAAAGTAGGGGGAAAGAGCCTAGCCCTCGCTCCGCTGCTGTGCACGTGTACCCGTGTGTGCACAAGCTTAAGAGAAGCTCTCCTTGTGAAACCACCGCCTCTGGGGTCGAGTGCTACCCATCTCAGACCCTGATGGGAGCCTGCTTGTGACACTTGCAGCACGTGAGGAATTCTTCCTTCACTTAAGTTCTTGCACCCTGATGTCAGTGCCACTTCCCACATGGGGAGGCCGAGGTTCTGGAGTCTCCAGTGGGTGGTTGTTGGCCTCAGTGCCAGCTGACCACGGAGTTTGCCCCTTAACCCCTGACTGGAAATGGTTTTCCTAACAGGTAAAGATTGGATAACTTTGAAAAGGTATGCTTTCTAAAAGGCTTCAACGGGTGTCAGGGGATGGGGGGCAGTAACTCAGTGTTAGAGACCAGAAACGAGGAGGCAGAGCCATGATGATCATGCCCTGCTCCATACTGCTCCTGTAGCGCATTCCCTGAGGCCTCCTGTGAGCCCCTAGCATGGGGGCCATTAAGTTTACTTATGATCTAGAGGCTTTGTAGCTACCACACTTAAAAGACACAGAACCCAGGGGTCTCCCTGCCTGGAGACGGGGCTCTGGAGAACAGATGGTCCCCTTCACCCATCCGCTTGGAATCCTGGGCCTGCCACTTGAACTTCCTTTCTGTGGGTCTGTTTTAGGAACTGGTGCTCCTACGTGGTGACCCGTACTGTCTCGTGCCATGTGCAGAATGGCACCTACCTCCAGCGAGTGCTGCAGAACTGCCCGTGGCCCATGGGCTGCTCTGGGAGCAGGTGAGTGGCACTGTGGTGGGGAAGGATTGCTGGCTCTTCTCGTTGGGGCACAGTACAGGCTAAGACCTGAGTGGTTGCGTGGAGTGCCCAGGAAGTCCGGGGGCCTCAGCATAGGTGAGACAAAGACAACATTGTGTAGGGGGAAACTTCAGGGCCTCTGCATGGAGGGATCATGCTAGAGCTGTGAGCTGCATAGTAAGGAGCAGGCTAGTCCAGCCAGCAATTGAAATCCAGACCCCGTGGCCGTGGTGGTTAGTAAAGAGCTAAATCCAAGGCTGGAAGTGGAAGACGATGTCACCAGGAGAGCGGGAAAGGCGGTAGAAGACTGTCTGAGCTGGGACTCCTGGTTTTTCTTTCAGCTACAGGACTGTGGTGAGGCCCACATACAAAGTGATGTACAAGACAGTGACCGCCCGCGAATGGAGGTGCTGCCCTGGACATTCGGGGGTGACCTGTGAGGAAGGTAGGAAAGCCTGTTACCTGGGACCTGGGACAGTTTGTGAAGTGCCCCCATCCAGATGATGCCTTTTGTCCCCTTCATGGTGACAGCTGGCCTCCTAGGGGCCCAGGTGGCCTCACTCTTTTAAGTCGTACCATCCCAAGGCCTTTTTTTGTTTGTTTGTTTTTTGTTTTTTGTTTTTGTTTTTCGAGACAGCGTTTCTCTGTAGCTTTGGAGCCTGTCCTGGAACTAGCTCTTGTAGACCAGGCTGGTCTCGAACTCACAGAGATCCACCTGCCTCTGCCTCCCGAGTGCTGGGATTAAAGGCGTGTGCCACCACCGCCCGGCCCAAAGCCTTTCTTCTAACTTGTCCATCACTTAGGACAAAATACTTCACGCAATGCATTTACATAGCAAAAGGGTTTATTCTGGCTCACATTTGGAGCTTCCAGCCTGACTAGTTGGTTCGTCTCAGGGCTTTGGGTCTATGGGAAGGAATACACCTCATGGCTGATGTAGAAAAGGACTGGATTGGGTGCTAGTGCCCCTGTCAGTGCACATTCTCAGTGGCCTAAAAGGCTCCTGCTGGGCCCCACCTCCTTTTTTAAAAATAGTTTTTTGTAGCCCAAGTAAGTCTTGGAACTTTCTTTTTTGCGGAGGCGGGGAGAGTTCAAGACAGGGTTTCTCAGTCTTGGAACTCACTCTTTAGACCAGGCTGGTCTCAAACTCACAGAGATCTGTCTGCCTCTGCCTCCCAAATGCTGGAATTAAAGGCACCACCACCTAGCTACTCTTGGACTTTTCTGTGTAGCCAAGAATGACCTTGAACTTCTGTTCCTCCAGCCTCCACCTCTCGAGTACTGGGATTATAGGTGTGTGCACCATGCCCGAGTGCTTCATGCGTGTGGGGCAAACACTCTACCAGCTGAGCTACATCCCCAGCCCATGGACCCCACCTTTCCAAGGTCCACTAACAGCACTGCCCTGAGGACCACAGTTTCAACATCTCAGCTTGTGGGATGTTCAGCATCCAAGCTCTGCACTGGGGAGACCCATCCAGATGTTCCCACAGGATAGCAAAGCCTAGATCATTTATCTGAGCCAGCTAGGAAAGGGGGACAGTGCTCCCCACCCTGTGGCAGAAGAGTCTAAGACCCTGCGAAGTCATGGGTACCCAGAGCTACATGGCAGACTTGGAACTGAAATGGTGTTTGCCTGGTTCTGTTGTCTTGGGTCTTTGGAGTACAGTCATCTGTGTTCCCCATGTGCAGAATGTGTCCCCTCCAGAGGGACCCTTTCACACACTGCCCTTGTACGTGCTCAGCTTGGGGTGGCTCGGTGCTGGAGCCTGCAGCACTCCCTGGGCCTTCCTGCCTCGGGTGCTCCTGCCTGCTTCACTGCGTGGTTGAGCGCACAGCAGCAGATGTGAGACGATCAAGAACTTCATTCCCAGGCTTGGCCCTATTGGGGATAAAGTGGCCCAAAACCTGAGGTGCTGGCCTTAACAAAAAGAGGTACATTGAAAGTGGGGCTCTGCCTCAGGGGAGTGAGGAGCTGAGTGGAGCCTCCCCAACTCATGACAGGGCAGTTGAAGGCAGAGAGGTGGGGTTGTAGGCCAAGAGTCCATTATGAGTGACATAGTGCTTGCTTAGTATATCAGAGCTCTGGGTTCCATCCCTCCCATGAGCTGACAGAGAAGATTTGCCAGTTCTGAGGAGCTGCAGAGAAACGGGGTAGGCAAGCCCTAGATCAGACACCCCTGCTGAGGGAACCGTGCAGTCAGTATGGGAAGATAGAAGCCTGGACTAGTGCCTTCCCCACCAGTAGAAGAGAAGATGGAAGGGCCCCAAGGGTAAAGGAAAACCAGCTGCTAGGGGCAGCTGCCAAGGAGACCACAGGGGTACTGTGGGCAAACCCCAAGGTGTGGGAGGTCGGGTGAGGCCTTATTAGACAATGGCTACTGTGTCCCTGGGGCCCTGGTGAGCAGGTGAGGATAGAGCAAATGTGGGGGCAGTGACTGGAGGCTGTGTGCCAGACCACTTCCAATGTCTCCCGAATCCCAGCCTGGGTACCAGGTACCCGGGGTTTCCTGGCCAGGCCAGCTTCACCACCCACTAACTGTGGAACCTTTAGCTCAGAGCTTCTCAGGCATTGTGCAAGAGCCCTGGCCTGGAGGACTGTGTTTGTTCAGAGTGGGGTTGGGGGACAGGGAATGGTGGTGCTCACCTTCAACCCCAGCACTTGGGAGGCAGAGGCAGGCGGATCTCTGAGTTCTAGCATCCAGGACTACATCGTGAGACCCTATCTCAAAACAAAACAAAAACAGTATGTGGGGGCTTCGGGAAAGGGCACCAGACTGTCGGGTGCACTTATGGCAGCCTAGGCTCCCCATCTGAGCCTCAGGGTCCCCACCTGTGATAATGTTGAGTCTCAGAATGGAGTCTGTTTTCCCAGGTGTTTCTGGGGTGATGTGGTGTGTCAGGCTTCACGGTGGCCGATGGGATAGGAGGGCTATCCCAACTACAAGGCTAAGGAGAACAGAGACCCGGTCCAAATATTCTGGAAAACTGTTCTGAACATGGGAGTTGGGAGGTGTGGGGACATTGCTGGCTCACCGTGGGCTCTGCCCTTCCTCCCACAGCTGGATTTAGGCCATCCTCCCCCAGCTGCTTCCCCTGCTGTTGGCTGCTCCTGTGGCCATCCCATAGCTGTGACATGACCCTGGGTCCCAGAGCTTCGTTTCCAGCTACAGAGGAAGGGAAACATTACCATTCCAGAATTTTTTTTTTTTTAAAAAAAAGGTGGACAGTTATCATATACTCCAGATAAATCTTTCTCTCCTCTCTGCAGCCTATGCTGGGGGTGACCATGGTGACCCAGCAGATACAGGGACCCATTTCCTCGGTCAGCTGCTCAGCAAGTGATTGTACTGGTGGGCTGGTTTCCTCACATATGGAAAGGGGACATCCATGCTGTGACAGTAGCATTGTTCATGACCACCAGTGAGAGTCCATGTTACAGATGGGGATCGTGAGGCTCAGAAAGGGGAAGGGACCAGCCTGGGGTCACATATAAGAGCATGTAAGAGCTAGGGTTGAGATCGCCCATCTTTTGGTCCTTCCAAACTTTAGGAGGAGGCAACATGGCTAAAAATGACCTGGCTCAGGCTCTGCCTGACCACCTACTTGTGGAAACAATGGATGAGAAAGATCCAAAGCCAAAATATACTACCCAGGCAGGGCAGGCAGAGAGCTGGCACAGTGCCAGGGCCCTGGCTGGAAGAGGGGCCAGTGCCTAAACCTGTGCAGAGGGTGGGACTGCCCTTCCCTGCCCCTTCACCCCATAACTCTGTTGCAAGGCTCCCTGAAGACTTACTGTCCACCAGTCCCATAGTCCAGATGATAAAAATTAGGCTCAGAGAGGGTGTGGGTCTTGCACAAGTTCACGTAGTATGTAAGTATTGTGACCAGGTTCTCTCCAGTGGCATCCTGTCTCAGCCCTTCCTGCAATGACAATGACATGGGGAAGGAAAGCCACCAACTGTCCTCTGCGTCATCACAGTGAGGCTCAGAGAGGGGAAAGCCAGGTCAAGCCAGCTCCGGAGTAAGGCTTGAGTTCTGCGGTAGCACAGCTGAAGAGACTCCTCAAGGAGTTTGATCAGATGGGTGGGGTGCCGTGAGGCTAGTCTTAGCATCCCCACACAGAAAGGTGGAGAAGCTGGGGCTCACCCTTCTCTGTTCATGGGTTCCCTAGAGACATGTGGACTCTGCTTCTCTTCATTGGTTCACTGCCTCCAATATGTATGTCTCTTTCCTAGAACCTCCATGGCCCCTGTCCCCTACGGTGGGGAAGCAGAGGTGGACATTCACTTAAGAATCCACAGCCTCAAAGCCTCAGAGCAGATGTGAGACAGGGTGTGGCCACGCCCTTCCAGGGCCCCTCAGCTTCTCCACTCTCCAGGGCTGGTCACATCCCACATATGTCTGCCTGTGCCAGCCAGGTGCCAGGTACAGAGCCAAGCCTCTGCTTTATAGGCTCAGAGTCCTGAGGGCTGAATATTCTGTCATCCTGCCCGTTTCTACCACCCATCCACTCCCATTCCTGTCTAGAAGGCTCAGCCAGCCCCTCCTCCCTGCTAATCCAGCAGGCCACTGCCGTCCTACATTCCCATAACACCCAGCTTCTCACGCATACACCCTTCTCGCCCTGTGCCACACTGGCTTTCTCCCTGCACCCTGTGGCCTTGGCAGTGGCTAGCTTGTCTGTCTGTGGCCACCTTGGTGCTCCGAGGGGAGGCTGACTAAGCTGGCCCCACTGCCAATGTGATGCTTCAGTTCCAGTGCCTGGAATGGGCCTGGCAGAAAGGGAGCATATAAAAACTGAATGAAACTCACCCACCCTGAACAGGCCAGGAACATAGCAAGTCTTCCCAGAGGCCCCCTCATTGGGCTGGAGGTTTCTTAGAGCTCAGAGCCCCAGCTCTGACCCTAAGCCCTGACTTAGGCCACCGGCTGGCGGTCAGCAAATATTTACATCTGCAAAGTAAATTCACACAGGAGACATGACCCAGTGAGGAAGGCTGTGGCCGTGTGGTCTGTGTGGTCACCAAGCCATGTGGGCCTGGGGTGTCAGATATGAACCAAGAAACCCCTCCCCCGGCTCTGCTCCATCGCAGGAAAAGTCACAAGGTTGAGGGAGCCCAGAGGACCCCCCAAACTGCTTCTTCCTAATTTCCAGTTTGGGGAAGGGTCAGAATCCAGCCCGTGTGGTCCTGCTGCGTGGACAGGGCAGAGACCTCCTCTTTGGGTCTTGGTGCTCTTCCGTGCCCTGCTGTGTGGAAAGACACTGGTACAGAAAGGGGAATACGGGGCTAGAAACTGCAGAACCAGCCTCAGGGGTCAGCACACTGAGCGATGAGCACTTCAGCAGGACATTGGCACTGATGGGCAACCTGACCTGATTAGGAGGACTTCCTAGGGGAGGTGGCATAGGAACCATAGCTGTGGGAATTGGGGCAGGGGATGTATACATGCAGACAGCTGGGGACCGCCTAGATAGTGGGAAGTGCCCCAGAGTGAGTGGGATCTGGGGTTCTGGGACCAGCCTAGGGCCCTTCTAATGTACAATATGGGGCTGGAGGAATCTTTCAGGGCAAGAAGGGCCTCAGCCATGAGTCTACTTTAGGTTCTCTGACCAAGCACCAATGGGAATGATGGAATATCTTAACCATAGGAGGACACCCTCCCGCCCAACCCACAGCATCTTCACTAAGCTGTGTACTCTAAAAGGCCCACAGCATGGCATGTCTCCGAAAGTATTTTTATTTGCTTATCAGAGCTTTGGGAGGTTTGCCTGATTTCTGTGAATCCTGAATGAAAGCTCGATATTTTCTAGTCCTTTCTGAATTTTATTGTTTCCTTAAACATTTTTTTCTCTGCTTTGTAGCTAAGTGTCTTAGTTGGGGTTTCTATTGCTGTGAAGAGACACCATGACTGCGGCAACTCTTATAAAGAAAACATTTAATTGGGGTGGCTGGCTTACAGTTCAGGGGTTCCGTCCGTTATCGTGGCGGGGAGCATGGCAGCACGCAGGCAGATGTGGTGCTGGAGTAGAAGCTGAGAGTCCTGCATCTTGTAGACAACGGGAAGTCGACTGAGACCCTGGATCATATCCTGAGCATAGGAAACCTCAAAGCCCATCCCCACAGTGATGCACTTTCTCCAGCAAAGCCATACCTCCTAATAGTGCTGCTCCCTATGAGATTGTGGAGGCCGATCACATGTAAACTACCCCAGTGGGGATGGGATCTAGGGCCTTGCTTGTGCTAGGCCAGCAATCTTCCACTGAACTAACGACACCCCTAGCCGTACACCCAGACTTTTCCTCTTTTAAATTGATTTATTTTATGGGCTTTTTGCTTGCGTGTTTGTATGTGCCCAGATCTCCTGAAGCTGAAATTACAGATGTTTGTGAACCATCATGTGGTGTTGGGAACTGAACCGAGGGCCTCTTCAAGAACTAGCGCTCTTAGCCACTGAGCCATCGATCCAGCTCTAAAAAAAAAACTTTTTAAAAACAAATTTTATAACCTGGTTGTGTGTGTGTGCACGTGTGCGTGCATGCATGTGTACACATGTACATAAGCACGGGTGAATGCGGGTATCCAAAGAGGCCAGAAGAGGGTGTCAGAGCCCTGGAGCTGGAGTTATAGGCAGTTGTGATCCAAACAATGTGGATGCTGGGAACCAAACTGGAGTCCTCTAAAAGAATAGCAAGCACTTTTCTTTCTTTCTTTCTTTCTTTCTTTTTTTTTTTTTGTCTCTTGTTTTTTGGTTTGGTTTGGTTTTGTGGTTTTTTGTTTTTTTTTTTTTTTTAGACAGGGTTTCTCTGTGTAGCTTTGGAGTTTGGAGCCTGACCCATCCTGGAACTTGCTCTGTAGACCAGGCTGGCCTCAAACTCACAGAGAAAGGCCTGCCTCTGCCTCTGCTGGGATTAAAGGGATTTGTTGCCACCACTCTGCAATAGCAAGCACTCTTAACTACAGCCAGTATCTCCAGCCCCACCTAAACATTTTTGAGACTAAGTCTCTCTGTGCAGACCAGGCTGGCCTCAAATTCCTGGTCCTTCTGCCTCGGCCTCCCGAGTCCTGGGATTGCAGGTACCCACCACAAGGTCCAACTGAACTTACTTTGCTAACTGAAATTCACAATCACTTTGAGCTATTCTGTCTGTACTGCTGCTCCATGTATGTGTGTATGCATATATGTGTATATGTGTGTATGCATTGTATGCATGTATATATGTGTGGGGTTATGTGTCCAAGTTGTGTCATGTGTGTGGGTATGTGTATACATGTGTGTGTACATGTTGGGCAAGCACATATATCTACACATAGAGGCTGGAACTTGATATTGGGTGTCTCCCTTACTCTCTCTCTGCTTTTCTTTTGAGACATTATCTACCACTGGACTTGGAGCTCACTGATTCAGCTAGCCTGGCTGCCCCGTACCATGCCTTGGGGATCCTCCCTCCTCCATTCACCCCCCAGCACTGGGGTTAGGCATGTGCAACCACACACAGCTTTTACACGGGTGCTAAGGATTGAACTCGGGTCCCTATGTTTGCAAAGCAAGCACTTTCCGGACTGATCCATCCATAGCCCCTCCATTCATTTTTCTAGTTCTTTATGTCTCTGGGTTAAATGTCCCAAACCGAATTGTTTGGAAAATTATTTCCAGCTGCAGATCCACTGATCAGTAACTCAGAGACAGCCTGTGTGCCACTAGAGCATTTGTGTGCTCGTCCTCGGGACGGTGTGTCCATCACCTGCATTATTTTGTCTGCTAGTGTGCTTGCTGGGAGTTTATTTTTTGCTTGCCTGAGGTATGAGTGTGTTTACGGACAAAAGTTTAATCAAGGTGCTTGCAGTCCTGCAGGGCTTGTAGGACTTTTCTTGGCAGATACAAGATGAAAAAGGCCCTTGTCCCAGTGGGGCAGGAGCTGAAGTCAAGGGACAGACAGCGGTGGTCATCTGGAGAGCTGCTCTAGTCAGTGCATCTCCGAGGGTGTGCCCACACCGAAAGTGCCGTGGGGATTCAGTGGGTGTCCCCATCATGGTCTTGACCTCTTTGCTCATAGTCTCACTCCTCCCACTCAGCAGCTTTGGGAGCTCATCCCAGTGCTCCGCTGTGGATCTCTGCCTCTGCTTCCATCGGTTGCTGGATGAAGGTTCTATGGTGACATAGTCATCAATCTCACTACAGGGCAAGGCCACTTCAGGCACACTCTCCACTATTGCTTAGGGTCTTAGCTAGGGTCATCCTTGTGGATGCCTGAGTTCTGAGTTAATGGGAGCCCACCAACTC
>JAQHUG010000234.1:2546839-2563220 GCA_028555095.1 Dicrostonyx torquatus | reverse complement strand
CCGGTTTCACCCATCCACTTGGCTGTTCCTGGGACCAGAGGAGGATGCCTGTTTACCCATCTGTTAGAACCACATGGTCCTAGTTTGCAGTGGTAAAACCAAAACAAGACATGTGGGGTGCTTGGGATGTTCAGGAATGGATGCGCGCGCGTGTGTGTGTGTGTGTGTGTGTGTGTGTGTGTGTGTGAGAGAGAGAGAGAGAGAGAGAGAGAGAGAACTCATGAGCACTTGCTAAACGCAAGTTAACTGCCGTGACTGCCTCTTTTAGAACTGTGCTGAGCTTTGCAATGCACTGGGCACTTCACGGGGGAATCTACTCTCTTCGGGCACTTCCATCTTTGCCACTGTCTTGGACTGCAAACCCCCACTCCTGTATCCTATAGGAGGCTCTTACCTCCTGTACCTGAGCAAGTTGCAGGTCCCTGGGACTCTTAAGGAAGTTGCCCAGCCTGAGTAAAAATTCCCATGTGCACATAGCAGAGCCAGGCAGCCTCCCTGCTGGGGACTGGCCAGAGAGACCCGTCTGGTTTGGATTGCCGGCGCCTCTCATTCCCTGCCTCTACCCACAGCCCATGTCCAAACAGACAGGCTGGTGCCTTATTTGGGTCTTGTCTCCCCCCAGGATGACACTTCATGGCCTTAAAAGGCAGGCGCAGGGGGCTGAGGAGGGCAGTCAGTGCTGTCGGCTGGAGAGCCCTCCAGCTGCGCCTTCCGCCCTTGGCTTGGCCAGCCTGTCCCTCCAGCTGTGTGGAAACCCAGGCCCAAGAAACCAGACCAGCCAGGCTGGATAATCCTCTTGGGTGTGGAGCTGGTAGACTCCTGGAATGGGCAGCCAGCCTCTCCCTGGCTTTCATTTAAAACATATCACTTTGGTCTTTTCTTACTAAGTGGAGTATGGAGAGTAAGCATAGCAACCACGCAATCATTTATTGAGCACCTACTGTGTACCTGAGCCCTGTTTATATACAGTAGACCCTTTGCACGCATCACTCTCTGAACAAGAAGAGATGCCTCGCTACTGCATTTTACAGATGGGAGCATAGAGCAGGTCAGAAAAGGCAGATCAAAAAGGAACTGGGAGCTAAGCTTGCCTGTTAGCTCTACCCTCTCAGCTCTGTCATATACTGGGTCACTGGGGAAACCTTCAGCTTATGTGTGGCCCCGACAGACGGCCAACCCCTCTCACCAGCCCATCAAGCCGTCCATGTTAGGTCCTGCCTCCTTATTGCTTTGTGACCCAGGGAAGTTACCTACCTCCCTGCGCTTCTCTGTGCCTGAAGGGGAGCAGAGATCGCTGCTGGGGCAACAATGGCATGATGGGCCATCTAATGGAGCAAAGCTAGCCCAGGCCAGCAAACTCTTAGCCCACTGTCCCTCCATTGCAGGCTCCCCCGGCTTCCTGGAGCCTACATGGTCAGGCAGCAGCATGCGACGGATGGCAGTGCGGCCCACAGCATTCTCAGGTGGGTCTGGGGCAGCCTCGTGGGGACTTCTGGGCTGGAGGAGACCTAGGGTGGACCCAGGGGAGTGTGGTGATTGTCCCTGGAAATCTTCTGGGTCCAGCAGTAGAGGGTCAAGTGTAACACTACTTTACCTCATCCCCTGGACAGAGAGCCCTGAGGCGGATGTTCCTAGAGGGGAGTCTGAATCGGGCCAGCCACCCTCAGACTTGTGACCCTGGATTTTTGTAGTTACAGCCCAACTCACCAGTTTCCTCTCTGTACTGGGGAGCCAGAGGCTTCAACCAGATGCTTTCAAGCTTCAGAGCTGCCCACGATGCCCAGAAGACCTTGTTCAGTCTACTCTCCTGAGCAGGACACAGAGGGTCAAGTGGTACCTTGCCCTGTCCAAGGTGCCATAGCCAGGAGTGGGCAGCACTGGGCCTGGCTGCTCTGAGCTGTATTGGACACTCATTGCACCTTGTCACAAACTCAGGTGCCTCCTGTTTGACATTTGTGTAACACACAGGGCCACGGTGAGGATCAGAGTGGCCAGTTTGTACAGGCTTCGTTAAAAAAAAAATGTTGTTAGAGAAGCTGGAGTGTGGCTCTGTGACAGCCAGTACTGTGAGGCCAGTAGCATCCCAACTGTGGTCTGGTGATCCCAGAGCTGGTAGCCCAGGTCCCACCCTACCCAGTAGGAAACAACAGGATTTCCTGCCTATGGCTTTGGAATTGGCTATTTGGATGCTGAGACCACCAGACCCAGGGCCCCAGAGCCTGTGCTGGGAGAATTGTTCCATTCTGAAGGCTTCTCGAATAGAAAGAACCCCGAGGGGTGTAGTCCACCTGGGCCTGCAGTGACTCTGCAGCCCAGCTCCACACTGCTCCCCTGTAGATTAGGGTTGTTAGGGACCTGTCTCCTCTAAGGGTGAGGACCCTAAGGGGACCTAGACCTCTAGCCTTAGCCTTCCCCCTCCCCACAGGTTGTCTCAACTGCAGCAAAGTGTCTGAGCTGACCGAGAGATTGAAGGTGCTGGAGGCCAAGGTGGGTGAGCAGTCCCTCTCTTGCCCTGGGCCTTGGAGACCTTGGCTTCCCCCACTCCTTCCTGTACCCCCATGCCCATCCTCTGAGCTTCCACCCTCAGTCAGACTGCTTTCCAGCAGTCATGGCCCTGCCCCTGCCTGATGTCCCTCCAGCTCTTTGCCCTCTGCTCCTCGATTGCCCTCACCATGAAGCTACTGCCCAGTGCTACAGCCTGGCATGCCATCCCTCCGGGAGGCCCGATTTCAGGCAGATAAACCAAGGCACATCCCCAAGCACAATGACAGCCCCTCCTGCCTCTCACCTTTGTTCTTTTTTTAATATTTATTTATGTATTTATTTATTATGTACACAATATTCTGTCTGTGTGTATATCTGCAGGCCAGAAGAGGGCACCAGACCTCATTACAGATGGTTGTGAGCCACCATGTGGTTGCTGGGAATTGAACTCAGGACCTTTGAAAGAGCAGGCAATGCGCTTAACCACTGAGCCATCTCTCCAGCCCTCACCTTTGTTCTTTATCCTGCCCCTCCACACCATATACATAAATGAAAATGCCCATTGCATATATCAAGTTATCTCAAGAAGGGTTTTAAGGTTACAAAATGAAGACAGTAAACACAGGGTCAGGAAAACGCAGAAATCTAGAATACATGCCAGAAAACCATTTGCAGAGACTGCCTGTGTCCCAGAGAAAAGACCAGCAGCTTCGGAGACAGGATCTTACCCTGTAGCCCTGGCTAGCCTGGAACTCACTGTATAGACCAGGCCGGCCTCCTATTAGAGATCCGCCTATCTTTTAAAATCATGTGTTTGTTTGTTTATTGTGTGTATGTGAGGTTCTCTCCATCCAACCTGTGGGTCCATCAAGTCAGTGTCAGGACTTTACTCACTGAGTCACTTTGCCAGCCCTTTGGGAGTCATTTTCTTTAAGCCACCACAGGGTATTGCTGTGTGGTGCAGGCTGGTCTTGAACTATAGATCCTACTGTCGTTACCTCCTTAGTAACTGGGATTACAGCCATAAGCTGCCACCTTTTTAGAAAATTGTATTTATTTATTTGTGTTTAGTGGGCATGTCAGAGTGCCATAGTGTGTGTGTGTGTGTGTGTGTGTGTGTGTGTGTGTAGGGCAAAGGACAATTTGGGAGTGCTCTTTTCTTCTACTTTTTTCTAATTTATTTATTTTTTAATTCATGTATATTGGTAATCTGCCTACATGTCTATGTGAGGGCGTTGGATCCCCTGAAATAGGAGTTACAGACAGGTGTGACTGCCATGTGGGTGCTGGGAATTGAACCTGGGTCCTCTGGAAGAGCAGCCAGTGCTCTTAACCACTGAGCCATTTTTCCAGCCCTTTCCTTGGTTTTCCAAGATGGTGTTTCTCTGTGTAGCCCTGGTTGTCCTGGAACTTGCTCTGTACACCAGGTTGGCCTCAAACTCTTAGAGATCTGCCTGCCTCTGCCTCCTGAGTGCTGGGATTAAAGGTGTGTGCCACCAGGTTTTAATCATCTTTTTCTTCCAGGGTTTCTGGACATGCATGGGTGCACACTGTTTTTTCTCTGTTATGGCCCTCTTCTGGGAACTTGTCCTGATCAGATGTGGAGAAGTTTAGTAAAGTGTTAGCTGTCATAGGGAAATCTGGAAGCCAGGCAGGTCACCACAGGAGGAAAGGTTACATAATGACAAACCACCCGCTGTGAGGACAGACCACTGCCAGTGGTCATGTCTTCTTTTCCTGACCCTTGGTCAGGAGCTTGGCATATTTGCAGAATCTTCTTTGTCCTGGGCCCTAATGTGGGTGTCGGGGGGTCAGACCCTCCCAGTTTCCCTTGCAAAATCTCAGTGGTACAGCACTTGCTTGGCATGCGGGAGGCAGTATGCCAGTCTTCAGCATTCACAAACGCGCGCACACATGGCCACAGCTCCTCCCAACCCCCTGTGGAACTTTAACAGAAGCAGCATACTATTATGGCCAGCAGATCCCATGATCACGGAACTCAACGTGGGTGGCAGCAGCAGGGTGGAATGACTGTTCCCCGGGACATATTATTAAGTGTGACACTTCTGATGACATTCTGGACACCCTGTGAGCCCAAGGTCTCCACTCACAGCTGAATTCTGCTGGCTCCTTGGGCCTCCTGACCCCCAAGACCAAGGCTGGACTGTCCCTCGTGAGTTCCTGGCGCCCACCCCATCTCTGTCTTCCTCCACAGGTAGCTGTTCTGAGTGTCACAGAGCAGACGGTGTCCTCAATCCCAGCTACCCCTAAGGACTCTGCCCTGCTTTGGGGTTCCCCAGCTACCCAGGGCAGCCCTGGAGATGGAGACCTGCAGGGTAAGGTGTACAACAGGGTATATACCCCCATGTGATAGTTTAGGTGGAGAAAAATGCCCCATCTGACCCTCAGGGCACCTGTCTTCCCAGCTCTCCAGTGGCCATGACTGGAAGCCCCTGGGGATTCCTGACCGCTGGAGTCTGGGAAGCAAACAGTCCCAATTCAGGGAGGGGGACCTGAGATCTTCCTCCCAGGCCCAGCAGGGATGCTGACCACTGCCTAACTGCTCAGCCCAGGGTTTACTAGGACCTAGTGGGAATGGGAGGGGGGTGCATAGCTACCTCGAGATGGTAGGGGCTGTCTGAGGGACCACGATGGAGTGGGGTCAAATGCAACCACAGAGTTGCCAAGTTCATGGTCTTTACTCTGCAGACAGAGTTGATCCTTGGGAGCTGCCTGGGCCCACTGGCCCCAAGGGAGACACTGACAGTCGGGACCCAGTGAGGATGAGAGGCCCACCAGGTGAGTGCCCATGGGGCTGCCTCACAAGCTTCCTTTTGTATTGTATTGTATTGGTTGGTTGGAGATTTTTTTTGTTTTTGTTTTTTGTTATTGTTGTTGTTTTTGTGGTTTAAGACAGGGTCTCATTATGCCCCTTGGCTGGCCTGGAGCTTGCTATGTAGACCAGGCTGGACTTGAACTCAGAAATTCACCTTTCCTGACTTCCCAAGTGATAGTATTAAAGGTGTGTGCCCCACAGCTGATCCTCTCAAACTTCTGTAGGCATCCCTCCTGCCAGGGGGACTAGAGGATGCTTTCATTGGCATCGTCAAAGTGGACAGGCCTGGTCCTCTTTTTTTATGTTTTATTTATTCATTCATTAGCTAATGGGCATTTGATCTCTAGTTTTGACTGCTGTACATAATACTACTATGAGCATTGAGGATACATTTCTTTTTTTTTTTTTTGTGAACAACAAAAATTGTTCTGTTCTCCTGGGTATACCCAGCACTGGAATTGCAGTGTTCTCTGGGAACTCCCAGTCAGGCCCGGTCCTCTTTCCTGGTCTCTCTCTGCTCACCAGCCCTGCAGTGGTGCCTGTTCGTTCCTGGGCTGTGTCTGGGTCCACTTGGCTCATGCACTCTGCTCAGCAGACCCTGAACTGGGTACTGGGTGGAACCAGCCCTCTTTGCCTCCAAAGACGAGGGATAGCTAGGCAGATGAGAAACGACAGTACCTGGCCCCTCTAACCAGGGTTCTTTGGAGGACAAAGGGAGGTCTGGAAGCCCTCCAGAAGGGAGCCCAGGACAGCCTGACTGAGACAGAGGGCACAATGCTGTGCTCGTCCCTGTAACAGATGAACTACAAGGGCAGGCCTGCGTACTTCCAAGACTTTTGACCCCAGACATCTTTTTCCCCACCTCCCATATGCCCATCAGTTCCTGTTCTTAACTGTAGGTCCACAGGGACCCCCAGGGCGCCCTGGCCAGACAGGAGCTGCAGGCATCCCTGGAGAAATGGGCCCTCCAGGACCTCCAGGACCTCCTGGGCCCCCAGGCCCCCCAGCTCCTGTTGGACCACCCCATGCCCATATCTCCCTGCATGGTAAGTCCCCCTGGGGTCCTAGGGGTTGAGGTGGGGTAACTGAATCTGAAGCAGCCATAACCCTGGTACCTGTGGCCATCCATCCTGTGTCACCTGTGTACTGGACTTGCCCAGTTGTCGCCCTGCTTAGCAGGTACTGCCAACTCTGTTCACCAAGGAAGGACACTGAGACCAGGGAGGAATCACATGCCGTGTTCACACACTGGGGAGATGGGGAGTGCTTTCAGACCCACCTGCTCAGAACCGCCTGGCATTAGGCCGTCCCCAGGCCTCAGAACTGGCTGCAGTCCAGCCCCTCAGGGTGCCTGCCAGGCAGCTCCAGGCCTAACTCAAGATTCGAACTCCCAATGTTACAGCCCAGGGCCTGTTGTACAGGGTGGCTCCAGCCCTTCCCCCAACTGAATATCAGCATGGATCCCAGGCATCTCCTGCAGGTAGCCTGGCCTGACCTACCCACATGCTGCCAGAGGTTGGAGCAAGCGGAGTGCACAGTGGCAATTTCAACTCCATCTGCTTCTTCTTCTGCTTCTTCTTCTCATTATTATTTTAAGACAAGGTTTCTCTGCATAGTCCTGGCTGTCCTGGAACTCACTCTGTGGACCAGGATGGTCTAGAACTCACAGATATCTGCCTGCCTCTGGCTCCCGAGTACTGGGATTAAAGGCGTGTGCCCACACTGCCCAGCTCCATCTCACCTTCTTTGTCTTTGCTCCCAGCCTCAGCGTCCTTGTTTCTATCGTGTGGATGGCAACAGTGCCAGCCTTCCGGAGCCCCGTGATCCTCAATGCACTGAAACACAGTAGACAGTTGGCAAAAGGCAGCTTCCACTCTCTCTCATTCAGCTTGTAACTGTACGGTGTCAGCAAGGGAGAGAGGCATTCTGGATGTCACTAACCAGACTGTGATAGGACTAGAACCCAGTATCCTTCCTCTCTGCACCTGTCAG
This sequence comes from Dicrostonyx torquatus, assembly GCA_028555095.1. NCBI lineage: Eukaryota > Metazoa > Chordata > Mammalia > Rodentia > Cricetidae > Dicrostonyx > Dicrostonyx torquatus. The sequence continues at coordinate 2,555,908 of JAQHUG010000234.1, read as the reverse complement.
CAGGTGCTGGTGGCCCTGTCTGTGCTGCAGGCAGAACTGTAGGGCAGTCAGAGCCAATGCGGCAGAAGTGACAGACGATGGCTGACTGGCCCACTCCCCCAGCTCTGCTCACTTTTTGTCTTTCCTCCACCAGGAGATCCATTACTGTCTAACACCTTCACTGAGACAGGCAGCCACTGGCCCCAAGGACCCACTGGACCCCCAGGCCCTCCAGGCCCCCCAGGGCCCATGGGTAAGTTGAATCCAGGCCTGGGGTAAGGGTAGGGGTTGGCAGAAAGGAGCAGAACTGTGGCTATTATCAGACAGCCCTTGGTGGGGACCTCCTTAGCCTTGTGGTCCATTCTGTTTCTGAAGACATCCTGATTTATTCAGGTCCTCCCGGACTTCCTGGCCCCACGGGTGCCCCTGGGAGTCCTGGACACATGGTAAGTCGTTATCCAGGTTCTGTCATCCATGCATAACTCCATTCACCCATCTGTTCATCCAGCCATTCAGTGCGTACTTTGATATGCAAAGTGCTTGCCATAAATCTTCTTAACTCAGTTCACCCATCAAGAAGCACTATTATCCCTTGAGGCGGAGGAAAGGGGTGGAGGTCTTCAGGCTGCAGCCGGCACAAGGGGTGGGGATGTCTGATCTGCCTGCTGTGTACTGGCCACGCTATGAGGCTTGGGCCATGCTGGGGCTTCCCTTCCCATTTTCCTCTATCCCCATCTCCTGTCTCCTCATCCTACCTACCCCAGCACAAGACTGAGGCCCTGTCTTATTGTTTAGGGAACCCCGGGCTCTTCTGGACCCAAAGGACCCTCTGGCCACCCAGGAGAGAAAGGCGAGAGAGTGAGTACACCAGTGACCTCAGTGGGAGATTCTGGGGAGTCCGCGGGGTTCTGGATGATAGCTGCCATCAGCTAACTTAATTCTGTTCCCCCTCTTTTATAGGGACTGCCTGGGGAACCTGGCCCCCAAGGGTTAATGGGGTTGCAGGTAAGTGATGCACTCTCCCTCCACTGGTCCCTCCAGAATCCCATCATCCTAGGCTCCTGAACCTGGAGCACCTGACTCCCCTGTGTGATTCAGAGCTCCTTCCATCAGTTGCTGCCCATTGCTGGGACCCATCATCTGTCTGTGGCTCTATATCCATTTCTTTCTCTACGTGACTCTTTGGCTCTGTATTTCTCTCTCTCTCTCTCTCTCTCTTTTCTTTCCTTTTTTTATTTTTATTTTTTTTTCTGGCTTTCTCTTTTTCTTTTCTGGTTTTTTGAGACAGGGTTTTTCTGTGTAACAGCTCTGGCTGTCATAGAACTCACTCTGTAGACCAGGCTAGCCTCAACTAGCTAACTCAGAGATCTGCTTACCTCTGCCTCCTGAGTTCTGGGATTAAAGGCGTGCACCACCACTACCTGGCTTATATTTCTCTTTCATTTTCCATCTCTGGATGTAGATTTGTCTATTTCTTCCCGTAATGTAGCCAATTTTTGCTTTCTGTGTTTTGAATCTTTGTTGTTAAGCAGATACATGTTTAGGATTTCAACACTGCCTTTGCCTTTGTGGGATTAATATTTTCATCTCTAGAATACTCATCTTGAGTTCTGTTTTGTTGTCTGTTAGAGTCACGGCACCAATGCTGTAATGCTTGCTATCTGTGCGTGTTGGTGCCAATGTATTTAAAGTATGGCTCTTGTAAATAACACGAGTCTTGCATTTTTCAGAGTCTGCCATTTAGTTCATTGATGTTTTCATCATCTGCATAATTATCCCCAGAGTTCTGTTTAGGTCACCATCTACAGTTGGTATCTGTTTATCTGCTCTTGTCTTCTGCTCCTTTCCTCGTCTTCTTTTGCAGTTAGTCACTGCTCTGCTTCTGAGCCATCGACTCACCTGTCTCCCTCAGGACAGAGTGGGGTTTGTTGCTCCCACTAATAGCTCTGTAGCGAGCCCTGTGCATGTTGGTTTGATCTAAGAACAACACTGTCCTTCCTCCATCACATTTTACAGGAATTACCTAAGCCTCAGTATTATACCAACTGTGTATCCCACACTGATGTAGGTGCTTTAAGTGTGTGCATTCCATTTTCATCCTCTTCCTATGCTGTCACCGCTCTGTATTTTTCTCCTTTTGTCATAAGCCCCACAACACTTTTTTGAGAGTGCTGAGAACTGACCCCAGGGCATTGAGCAGCTTCGTTAGCTGCTATCTATCATTAAGCTACATACATCCTCAGGCCCATGTCATCGGCATCATCGTCGTCATCGTCAATTTAAAGTCCGTTGGGATTTAAAAAAAAAATAAGATAGCCAGGCAGTGATGGTACACGTCTTTAATCCCAACACTCAGGAGGCAGAGGCAGGTCTGGGAGTTTGAGGCCAGCCTGGTCTACAGAGAGAGTTCCAGGACAGCCAGGGCTACACAGAGAAACCCTGTCTTGAAAAAAAAAAGATACAAATTTAAACACTGCACATTCTGCAGCTCTGGTTTGAAAAATTATGGTTTGAAAATATTACAAAAAATACCCTTAAAATCCTGAACCCATATTGACCATGTACAGATTTTTAAAATCATTATTCATTTTTTCTGGTTCCTGGAGATCAAATTCAGAGCCTTGCACATGCTATGCAAGCAACCTTATCACTGAGCTACATCCCAAGCCATCTTTTTATTAAGATTTATGTTCATTTTTGTATATATGCGTGTGAGCGTTTACCACTGCTGTTGGTGAGATCCTTGGAGGCCAGAAGAGGGTGTCATATGTCCTGGAGATGGAGGTGGTCTGAGCCACCCAACATGGGTACAGAGACCTGAACCCGGGTCCTCTGGAAGAGTAGCAAGTGCTCTTAACCACTGAACCATCTCTCCAGCCCCTACTCTACCCCCATTTTGAGACAGGGTCTGACTAAACTGCTCATGCAAGCCCAGGTTCAAGAGCTTGGGACCTTACTGCCTCAGCCCTTTGAGTAGCAGGCTCAGTTGGTACTAGTTCTTAAGCTGTCCAGTAGCAAGCGTCCAGCTGATGATACAGTATATGATACATTGGTATAAAGAATCTAGAGGGCCGGGCGGTGGTGGTGATCCCAGCACTCGGGAGGCAGAGGCAGGCGGATCTCTGTGAGTTCGAGACCAGCCTGGTCTACAAGAGCTAGTTCCAGGACAGGCTCCAAAGCTACAGAGAAACCCTGTCTCGAAAAGAAAACAACAACAACAAAAAAAAAAAAAAAAAAAAAAGAAAGAAAGAATCTAGAGGCAGAAGATGAACTCTTCTCTCCACCTGCAGGTGGCATAAAAGACTAAGCCTTTTACTGAGGATTTGAATTCCTGTGGGTTTTGGTACCCACAGGAGAATGAATTCCACGTGAATGCAGAGGGATGGCTATAGTCTTTTCCATTTACTGATGCTATATCATTTCTAATGCTATACTTTTCTGTAGATCCAGAGTTCTGTCTGTCCTAATTAGCTTTCTGTTGCTGTGATACACATCATAACCAAAAGCAGCCTGGGGAAGAGAGAAGGTTCACTTGGCTTACAGGTTACAGTCCGTCATTGAGGGAAGCCGGGGTGCAAGCTTAAGGTAGGAGCTAAAGCAGAGAGCATGGCAGAATTTGACCTACTGGCTTGGTTACACTGGGACGTGCTCAAGCCAGCTTTCTTATATAACCCAGAGCATTTGCTCAGGGGTGGCCCTGCCTCCGGTGGACTGGGCCCTATTAGCCGTCAGAATGCCCCAGAGACATGCCACAGGCCAGTCTGATGGATGCACTGTGTTCCCGCGCTGAAGATAAAAACCAAACCATATACTACTGATAGCATTTTCTGTTAGCCTAAAGAACATCCTTTAGCTTTTCTAAACTTAGCTAAAACTATTTTTAGGGGATGGGTGTGTTGCTCAGTGTCAGAGTTCTTGTCTGGCCCTGAGTTCAAACCATTGCAATAACTAACTAACTAACTAACTAACTAAGTAACTAACTAATTAATAATAAATTAGGAAATTAGGCGTGCTGGCACATACCTATTTTCCCAATGCATGGGAGGCTGAGGCCAGCTTGGTCTATATAGTAAGTTCCAGGCCAGCCTAGGCTACAAACCCTGTCTTAAAAAAACAAATAGGTGCGGCTGGAGAGTTGGCTCAGAGGTTAGGAGTATTGACTGTTCTTCCAGAGGACCTGGTTCAGTTCCCAGCCCCCACAGCTCACAACTGTCTGTAACTCCAGTTCCAAGGGACCTGACACCCTCACACACACACCAATGCATTAAAAAAAAATCTTTAGAAAAATAGAAAAGCAAAAAACCTGGTGGTTATGTGGGAGGCAGAGGCAGGCGGATCTCTGTGAGTTCGAGGCCAGCCTGGTCTACCAGAACTAGTTCCAGGGCAGGCTCCAAAGCTACAGAGAAACCCTGTCTCAAAAAACCAAAAAAAGAAAAAAAGAAAGAAAAAGCAAACAGGGACTGGAGAGATGGCTCAAAGGTTACGAGCATTGGCTGCTTTTTCAAAGGACCCAGTTCCAATTCCCAGCCCCCACATGGCAGCTCACACCTGTCTGTAACTCCAGTTCCAGGCCTTCTAGTTGCCCTCACACAGATACACATGCAGGCAAAACACCAAAGAACATAAAATAAAAATAAAAGTAAGAATAAGCAAACAAACAAACAAAAAACCAAGACTGGGGAGATGGCTCAGCAGTTAGGGGCACCTGCTGTTTGCTGTGGGTCTTGCATAGGCATAGGATCTGGACTTAGTTCCCAGTGTCACTTGGTGGTTCACAACCATGCAGTGCCAACTCCTGGGCTCCATGGGCACTGCATGGGCCTGGGCACATCCATACATGCAGGGAAAACATTCATCAACAAGAATTTAAAAATTCACCCGGCAGTGGTGGTGCACACCTTTAATTCTAGCACTCAGGAGGCAGAGACAGAGGCAGACAAATCTCTGTGAGTTCAAGGCCAGCCTGGGCTACAGAGGGAGTTCCAGAACAGGCTCCAAAGCCACAGAGAAATCTTGTCTCACAAAACAAAACAAAAAAAAATCAATCAATAGTAAGATACTTTACAGGGTCTCTCTATATCTGGCTGTCCTGGAACTCATTATGTAGACAAGGCTGTCTTTGAACTCGTAGACATGTAGACATCCACCTACTTCTCCCTCCGGAGTGCTGAGATTAAAGGCATGCACCACTATGCCCGGTTATGGTACTCTTTATTGTCTTATTGTAAAAGACTTTTTTCTGGATATAAAATTATCTTCTTGTACCATTTTAAAGGTAGTGATTGCTCTATGACCTTCTTGCATATATAGTTTCTCACAATAAATTAGTTGTCACTGTTCTTCTCGCTCTCTTCCCCCCCAAACCGTGTGTGTGTGTGTGTGTGTGTGTGTGTGTGTGTGTGTGTGTGTGTGACCCTTTGGCTTTTAACATTTCTCTTTAGCCTTAGTTTTCAGTAGATATGGCAGTGGTGTGGCTGGTATGGTATTCTTTGTGTCTCACCTGCTCTGGGTTCCTTAAGATTCCTGAATCTGTGAAGTTTTGTCTTTGATCATCATTTCTTCTGGTCGTCTGTAAACAGGTGTAGTAACAGTGTACGTGGGGAATTGTGTGGAACTCTCTGCAGCCCTTTTTTGCTGTATTGCACAAATTTTGATAAGTTCTATTTCCATCTAGTTCAAAAGAGTTTTGCATTTCTCTCGTGACTCCCTCTTTGATCTGTGAACTAGTTGAACTATATTGGTTAATCTCCTGATGTCTTAGACTTTTCCAAATATCTTTCTGAAATTGTGGGGTTTTTGTTTTGTTTTTTGTTTTATTTTGTTTTTGTTTTTTTGCCTTTCAAGACAAGGCTTTTCTGTAGCTTTGGAGCCTGTCATGAAATTTGCTAGCCTCAAATTCACAGAGATCTGCCTGTCTCTACTTCCCGAGTACTGGAATTAAAGGTGTGCCACCACCCAGCTTTCTTAGATCTGTAAGGTTTCTGAGCCCACACCTCATGTGATTTCTCCTTTATGTTTGTTAAGCTATGTCTTTTATGGTTCTGCCCCCTGCTGAATGTGTCCGTTTCTGATGGAGGCAAACCACAAATTCAGGATCCTCATGCCTTGGGCTCCCAAGTGGTTGGGATTACAGCCCTGCACCACCGAGATTTTTAAAATTAATTTATTTTGTGCCCATGAATATTTCTCCTGAGCTCATGTCTTGCCTTGTGCCTGTGGAAGTCAGAAGAAAGCACTGGAACCCTAGAACTGGAGTTACAGATGCTATGAGCCACTAGTGGATTCTGGGGATTGAATCTGGGTCCTCTGCAAAGCAGCCAGTGCTCTTAACTGCTGAGCCAGCTCTCCAGCCCCAGCTCCTTAGCTTTTGATCTTTTACCTTTTAATCTTGTGTGTGTGCATATGATGGAGGCCAGAGGTCAATATCCGGTGCCTTTTATTACGTTCTATTTTATTCATTCATTCATTTGTTTGTTTTTGTGACAAAGTCTCTCATTGAACCTGAGCTCACCTAATGGGTAAATCTCAGGATCTTCCTGTCTCTGCGTTCCAGTTCTAGGAGCAGGTACAAGCCACATGCTCAGCCTGATATGTGGTGCGGCAGTCTAAACTCAGCCAGCACTTTATTGGATCCTTTTTAAAAAAGTTTAGATTTTCTTATTTTATGTGTATGAGTGATTTTCCTGCACTTATATGTATGTGCGCCACACCTGGTTCCTGCGGAGGTCAGGAGAGGTCACTGGATCCACAGGAACTGGAGTTACAGACGGTGGTGAGCCACCATGTGGGTGCTGGAAACTCGGAGTCCTCTAGAAGAGCAACAAGTGGTCTTAACTGCTAAGCTAACTCTCCAGCCCCATCTGGCCTCTTAAGATTTATTTTTATTATGTCTTTCTATTTAATGTGAGTATCTGCTTGACTGTTTAGTCTGTGAGGTTTGTTGAGTTTCTGTTTTGTGTTTTGAGACAGGGTTTCTCTGTGTTGCCTGGCTGTCTGGGAACTCACTCTGTAGACCAGGCTGGCCTCCAACTTAGAGTCTGCCTGCCTTGACCTCCCAAGTGCTGGAATTAGAGGTGTGCACCACCACTGCCTGGCAATAAATGTTTGTTTTTGTTTTTTATAGCACCCAGGACCACCAGACCAGGGCTGACACTGCCCATAGTGCGTAGATGTGGGTCTTCCCACATCAATTGCTAATTGAGAATATGCCTACAGGTCAATCTGGTGGGATCATTTTCTCAGCTGAGGTTCACTCTTCCCAAGTAGCTCTAGCCTGTGTCAAGGTGACATAAAAACTAGCCAGCACATATGCCATTGATATTTCAAGGATTTGTTGATAGTTTTTGGCTGATGTCTGCCATTTTGTTACTATTTTCTACTTGGTCACCTATTGCTATTTTACTCTTACATATTCTTCTACCGTGTGTGTGTGTGTGTGTGTGTGTATGTGTGTGTGTATGCATATGTGTGCATGGAGGCCTGACATCAAGTGTCTTCCTCAGTCACTCTCCACCCTTGAGACAGGCTCCCTCACAGAACCTAAGCTCATCAGTTCAGCTAGACTGGGTGGTCATTGCACCCCCAGGGATCCTCTTGCCTCAGCCTCCCCAGTGCTGGGATCACAGGAGCACACTCCAGCATGAGTGTACCTAGCTTTGTACACACCTGGCTGTGCACCTCGGCACTGGGAATCCACACTCAGCTTGCATGCTGATCGAGCAGACACCTCACCGACTGAGCTGTCCCCACAGCCCCACCTCTGCCTTTTCATCCTTTGTCTCGGTTCTGCCTTTATTTGCATTAAGTTATGCCGAATTTATCCCCATCCCTTAAGTGTTGGTTCTTCAGTTTCTTCTGGGACCTTTCTCTTCTGGATAACCTCGCGTCTTGCTGAGGAACCATGCCTTCCTCTTCAGTGGGATCGTCTATCTCCGTATGGCATGGGGGGTTAATGTATTGGCGGGGGCTGCGGAGGGAGGGCTCATGTATGGCTAGTCACCATGAGCCAGTAGTCGGTACACTGTTCACCTACCTGTGTTCACTGATCTTTCAGTTCAGCGTGACTGCCTTTTAAAAGCATGTATAACTAAAATTTAACACTTTTTAAAGCTAGTGTCCTGGTGTCCATCCCCACTGTTTGTCCTGGGCTCATCCAACATTGTCTAATTCCCCTGGAATGGCCCACGCTACTTCTGTAAAGTGACATCTTCCAGATGCGTGGAAAACATTTGTTTATGTATACCCCTGATGGCCTGGGCAGCCTCACAGTCCTTAAGAGGAACCTCTTGATTTGCTGGCTTTGTGGAGTTTCTAGGTCAAGAGAGTAGGGAGCCATTTTCATGGGTCACCTAGGCCACTGAAGAAAGAGGGAGCCCTTCATGCACGCAAGGCAAACCTCTACCGCACCCCACCGTACCCCTTAGTGCTTTAAACTGAGTGCTTTATTTGACTGTGACTTGTTTGTTTTGGGTTTAGAGAAAGGATGTCATGTAGTCCTGGCTGGCTGCCTGTAACTCACTATTTGAACCAGGTTGACCCCAAACCTGTAGAGATCCGCCTGCCTCTGCCTCCTTGTTCCACCACCCCATACATTATATAACTTTAGTCAATAAGTTATATTTTTTGAGACAGTTTAGTTCATCATGGGTTGGTCTTGAACTCACTATGTAGAGTGCTTTAGAGTAACAGAAGTTATAGAATGAATGCATATGGAGAGATCTCGATTAGGGCTGGAGAGATGGCTCAAAAATTAAGAGCACTGGCTGCTCTTTCAGAGGACCTGAGTTCAATTCCCAGCAACCATATGGCAACTCACAACCATCTGTAATGAGATCTGGTGCCGTCTTCTGGCCTACAGGCATAATGCAGACAGAATACTGTATACATAATAAAATCTTTAAAAAAAAATCTGGATTAGTAGTAGATCTGTCCACTTCAAATAATTTGATTGAGCAAAACTCCCTCACAGGTGTGCCCAGCCAGCTTTGGGTTTGAGCTAATTTCAGCTGTCAAGTTGATAACCAATGTAGCCACCACACTGAGGAGGACCTTGAACTCCTACTATTCCTGTCTCTGTCTCCTGAGTCCCAG
>JAQHUG010000234.1:2514386-2536660 GCA_028555095.1 Dicrostonyx torquatus | reverse complement strand
CCTGTGTGTATACAAGTGTGTGATTGTGTGTGCAGTGTGTGTGTTGTGCCTGTGTGTATACAGGTGTGTGATTGTATGTGCAGTGTGTGTGTTGTGCCTGTGTGTATACAAGTGTGTGATTGTGTGTATCATTCTCTGCCCTATTCCCTTGTGAGTGGACCTGGGAGCTCACTATTTTTCAGCTAAGGTAGCAGCCAGCAACCTCCCTTTCTCTGTACCTGCCCAGAGCCTGGGTTATGGACATTGGGTGGCTTTTACATGAATTCTGGGGCTCCAATTCAGGTCCTCACTATTGGTGGGTGAGTGCTCTTACCTTTGAACCATCTCCCCAGCCCCAGGATTATTCATTTTCGCATCCTGCTCCATGATACTCAAAGAGGGATTTCTTTGCATTTGTGACCTATCGTGACCCCAGTATCCCAGGCTGAAATGGCAGTTCAGTGACCAATGAGTAACAGGACAGCTGGAGCATAAGGAACAGCCCCAGGGAATGAACAAACTCATAATGGATGTGTTGGGAGTCCTCTTATTTGCTTCGATGTTCTTATGGGGAACCATTGCTTCAGTGGGTTAGATGGTAAGCCAGGTGTAGGGGCTCATGTCTGGAGTTTCAGCTCGTGGGAGTTTGAAGCAGAACTGCTGTGAGTTTGGGGCTAACCTGGACTACAGAGTTGACATAACTCAAAGAAAACAGAACTGTTGTGAGTTTGAGGCTAACCTGGCCTACAGAGGGATATATCTCAAAACAGAAGGGGAGGAGGGAGAGGAGAGAGGGGAGGAGGAAGAAGGAACTGGGGAGATAGCAAGCTCTGTAGGGAACAGAGTTTGAATTCCCAGGATCCACATAAATGCTGGGTGGGCTTGAAAACCCATCCTTAAATCCAAAGCTTAGAAGGGCAGAAGGATTACCAGAGCAAAGTGTGGATTCAGTTGAGAGATCCTGCCTCAATAAATGGGTGGAAAAAAAACTCCGATGTCCACTTCTAGCCTGCAGACACATGCATGCATGCACACAAATGTGAGCATCAGTATACAAATACATACACACACCATACGCACATCACATAAAAAGGGGTGGGGAAGATGGCTAATTGGGTAAGAGCACTCGCTGCTCCAACACAAGACCTAATTCCAATCCCTAGCACTACACAGAAGTCAGGCATGGCACATGTGCCTGTAACCCTAGTATGGTGAACTGGAAACAGGTAGAGGCTGATGACCAGCCAGACTAGCCGAGATGGCACACATTAGGTTCACCTGAAGACCCTGTCTCAAGCCGGGCGGTGGTGGCACACGCCTTTAATCCCAGCACTCAGGAGGCAGAGGCAGGCGGATCTCTGTGAGTTGTGAGTTCGAGACCAGCCTGGTCTACAAGAGCTAGTTCCAGGACAGGCTCCAAAGCCACAGAGAAACCCTGTCTCAAAAAACCAAAAAAAAAAAAAAAAAAGACCCTGTCTCAAAAACTAATGTAGAAAACAAAATAAGAAGGGGCCTGCAAGGTGGCTCTGCTGGGGAAGATGCTTCCCACAAGGCGGAGGGCTGAGTCCAGTCTCCAGGACTCACATGATGGGAAAGAAGAACCGATTCATTCAATTTGTTCTCTGTTGTCTGCACACATGCTGTGACCACAAGTTGGCCTATGACCTCAACATGTACACTGTGGCATGATGAGGCCTACACACACATACACAAAATGTAAAAGAAATCTTACATATGATGGAGAGCAAAGAGGAAGACATTCTCCTCTGGCCTCTGTATAAGTCCTCATGGGCACACGTGTGCACACACCACACACACACACACACACACACACGCACACACACACACACACACACACACACACACAAGGAGATGTGTGCACACTATGCATCCCTTCACCCACGCTATCCCAAATGCCGAGAGGCTCTTCTAGATGCTCTCAGGCTTGGGATAGTTTGTCTCACCATCCTGGTGCTCTGTTGGAAAACGCTCGCATTTTGAAAGTTGTTTAGGGAGGGAACGTGAAGTGAAGACCATGGACCCTGTGCTAGGGAAGGAGAGAATAAACTGGGAGGAAGTCCAAGAGAGCTCTCTGAATAAGCCTCTGCTCTGGGGGAGTGGAGAGCCCTGGGGCTGGGGGACCCACTGCCACACCCCTGGGAACACACTGATGCCTTCAGCTGCTGCTGGGAGAGGCTGGGCTGTGGGCTCTTCCCAAGGTTTATCAGAATGTGGGACTGGGGCTGGCAGAGAGAATGTAGGGGATGGAGCTGGGGCCTCAGCTCAGCCTCATTTTAAGCAGCAATACTATTCAAGCCTTTTGATTTTCACTTACTACTGGGGACAGAATCACTAGCTTACTCTCCCTGATAGAGTTCGTTAGGGTGAGGCCAGCATGGTGGCTTAAAGTAAAACGTCAATCTGAAGACTATGAGCAAAGAGAAAGATGTTTAAAAATTAGGAATTTAAATGGGGAGAAATAGAGAGAGAGGAGAGAGGAAGGGGGAAGGAGAGAGCGGAGAGCACCCCCAGAGGACAAATGGCACCAGGGATGTCACAGGAACTGTGGAGAGGACTTGAGAATGGAGGTGAGAGGACAAGCTGGCTCCCCAGGGCCTTGGGAACAAATGGATGGCAGCCTGTGGGACAAGCAGAGGAATTGCCTGTCTGGGAGCTTCATGGCAGGCAGCTCTCTCTGACTCAGCCTTCTCTCTCCCAGAATTCCATTCTGTCTACTCCCCCTACCTAAGGGCTGTCCTATCAAAAGGCCAAGGCAGTCTCTTTATTAACCAATGAAAGCAACAGAAATACAGAAGGACCTCCTACACCAGTTGCCCTCCAGAGTGGCACAATCTGCAGCCGGTTAGGATCAAATGGAACTTTCTGAGGGGGTCTTCAGGGGTTGCTTCCTCCTGCCTTGCCTCCCTCCTGTCCCTCTCTGTCTTGTTTGGCTGTCCGTGGGTCCTGGGCTGTGGCAGGTGGTACAGGGCTACAGGTGCTTGTCCCAGGTGGGGCAGGGGCCACTGGCAGGCTTTGCGGGGTCCCCTCCCAACCCCCCATCACGGCTGCATCTGTCTCTTTCTCCACAGGGGGAGGGGTTGCACCAACTACGCGAGGCTTTGAAGATTTTAGCTGAGAGGGTTTTAATCTTGGAAACAATGATTGGGCTCTATGGTGAGTAGAGACAGACAGACGGCCAGCCAGCCCAGCCCCTGCTTACCAGCATCCCCCAAACTGTCCTGGGGTGTAGTTCTGAGGCTGAAGAAACATAGGCTACAGAGGCTACCCAACCCTTCCCTTCTCTACAGGGGAAGGTCCTGCTCCTGGACCCATCCGTGTGCCTCTAGACAGTGTGGGTGATATAGCTACAGGACTTCAGGAGCGTGGAGACAACAGAGGATGAGATTTACAAGAAGTTATGGGCAATGAAACCAGACTCCTAAGCCAAGCGTGATGGCATACGGTTTTGATCCCAGCACTTGAGAGTCAGAGCCAGGAGGATCTCAGTGAGTTCAAGGCCAGCCTGGTCTACAAAGTGAGTTCCAGGACAGCCAGGGCCATTACACAGAGAAACCCTGTCTTAGAAAGAAAGGAAGGAGGAAAGGAAGGAAGGAAAGAAAGGGATAGAAAGAGAGAAAAAAAGGAAACCAGACTTCTGATCAATGAGGGATTGTGGTTAACAAGCAGACTCTAGCCATCCTGGGGTCATGGGTCACACAGTCAGAGCCCAAGCCCACAGGATTATGGATCAAGGTTATAAACTACTTGGGCTTCAACTCTAGACAAGTCATGAGTATGCAGCTAGATTCCAAAAGTGCAGGGAATTGTGGGTGACAGAGTCAGACTCAGGACCCAGAGAGCTCTGGGTAATAGGCCACTTGCCAGGTTCTGACCAGTTTCCCCATAAACTTCTGGAGATTTTCACAGGACCTACCTTCCTGGCCCCTGTATCCCTCCCACAGTTGCCACTGTAGTCCTGGTGTGTCCTGGAGTTCCCTGTCAGGGCTCAAGGGAGTCAGATCCTTAGCCTGACATTCACCCTCCAAGTTCCCATTCATCTGGCTACCTGAGGAGCTAGGCACGCCCTCTCCTCACCTCCTAGGCCTCCTAGGGGTACAATGAGGTCTGATGGACACCAGTCCAGACCCCTGCCCTGAAGCCCATCAGCCTCTCTCTGCGTCCCCCACCATTGGGCTCCCAGCCCAGCCCTTAGAGGCCAGACTCTGCACCGTCTGCTCTTCTCGATCTCCCATCAGGCTCCTAGCTTACAGAGCTTCCTGCAGCAGCAGGCCCAGCTGGAGCTCCTGGCCAGACGGGTCACCCTGCTGGAAGCCATCATCTGGCCAGGTAATGGCAGGGCGGGCAGGCAGGGGCAAACCCTCCCAGGAAGGGCCTGGGGCAGGCTTGGGCATGAAGATGCCTCCCAGTGTTTGGTCTGGGCCAGAAGACACTGGTTCTTGCTTTCATCAAGGAAATAGAACCTGGCACAGCGAACTAGCTTTCCTGTTCTGGCAGCCACCTATCGGCACGGGCTCCAAAATAACCAATAGATGGAGCCCTGCCCTGGCACAGCTTAGGGTGGGGGTGGGAGCCGGCACCGGTAGCAAAAGCCAAGAAGAGGTAAGTGACAGAGTAGTGAGCATAGATACGCCTCTGGCCTGCTGGGGACATGGCTCCATAGTAGAGCACTTACCTTGTATGTACAAGTCCTTAGTCAGCTGTCACCATGAGGGGACAGTCCAGGAGGGCTTCCTGGAGGTGCTATCTCAGTGGGAGCCCAGAAAGGCAAGGATCATAGGTGAGTGACCAAGCAGAGGAAAATCAGAGGTTAACAAGTCTACAGAGTTTTTTTCCCTCAAGGTTTCTGAGAGGTGAAGACAAACACCGAGCAGAGCTGTACTGGGAAGGTTCTAGAAGGCTGGTTCAGGCAGCATGAGAGGCAGTTAGGCTTCTGACTGGGGACAGGGGCAGTCCCTTCCCCCGCACCTGGCTCCTGGGGTGAAGCTTTGGAGCCCATACCTGGTGTAGGGAGATGGGGCTGGCCTTTGCCTACCGAAAGTCCCCACCCACTGGCTGTCCTTTGCCCCTTCCAGTCACTGTCCTATTTCACAGCTCATATGCACATCATTGCCCAGAGGCCTCCATATTGTGTCCAACCTCCCCTCTTATAAAACCAAAAACCAAGGCCTTAAGTGTGAAGGAGGAGGGTCAGGTCGGGGCTAAAACCAGTCCTTTGTTCAGCAAAACCAGGAAGCACCTACTGAGTGCTAGGCCTGGATGGGCACTGGGTCCTGCAAAGTAGCTGGGCTCTGGGGAGCTGTCCATCAGTCACTTTAGACACTCAAAGGGAGTACCCAAGGATTAGGCCCTTCTTGCTAGACATTAGTGACTTCTTGGAAGAGGGTACCATGTATGGGGTCATAGAAGATACATGGTTGTGTCTGGTGGAGGTGGAGGGACAACCCTGACAGGAAGCCTAATGTGAGACAAGATCTGGAGGTTGGAATGTATGTCCAAGCCAAGAATGGTGGCTACATGCCTAAGATCCCAGCACTGAGACAGGAGGATAGCGAACTTGAGGCCGACCTGGGCTACTGACACGGTCCATTTCTAATCCCCACCATTAGCCGTGTGGCTTCTCTGACTTCTAGAAATATCAGGGTAGACTACCTGCTGGACCTCCTTTGGCCTCAACAGTCTTGTCCATACCTTAGGAGGGGAGACTTGATGAGACTTGCTGGAGACATATCAAGCCCCTCCCCTGAAGTCTCTTGGCACCTGTCCTCCATCCATCATTGCCTCCAAATGACCTGAGGAACCATTGGGAGTAAAGACCCAAGTTCCAGATTCTCAGTACATTTCCAGGTGCTCCTCCTCTCAGCATGGTGCAGCCGTAGAAGGGACAGCTAGATAGCGTAGAAGAGCTGAATAGGGACACAGTGACCCTGTACTTAGCTGGCTAAGCTCCTGATAGCCCCTGGAGGATGTACAAGGCACCTGGGAAAAGCCAGGCCCCATTAGTGGCCCACCCCAAGCAGCACCTTCTGTGGGAAGTGGTCATCATCAAACTTCCAACTGTCTGTCTTTGGTCTGGCCAAGTCCCCATCCCGAGGCTTTCCCCCACCAGAAAAACCGCCTACCCTGACCTTCTCCCTGGCTTTAGGGGCTACTAAAGGATACACATGGGCTTCTTGGACAAGAGAGCATCTTCTTGGGTTTTGAGGGATGTTAGTCTCCTCGGGGGGCAAGCGTGCTGTTTCATGCTTGGGGTTCAGGGCATATCTCACCACAACTCCCTTGGTAACTGACTTCAGGCTTTGTGGGTGCCATCTAGGGCCTCAGAGTCTATCTGAAAATATCCCTGGCTTTAGAAATCAGACAGCTGGGGTCCTGACAGGGTCCAGTTTCCCTGGGGCTGCTCCGGGCAAAGCCTGACTCTACTAAGCCATTTCCTCCAAATGGTGCTATAATCCAAGGAAAGAGGAAGAGTTTCCTCTCTAGTTCGATTTCCTTGCAATGATGTTTGGATGATGCAGAATTCACCTTCACTCCAAATCAATCCAGATTGATTATACTTAGGGAACATTATTCATTTGTAAATGTGGTGAGCCTGGCCATTCCCATTAGACAAATGAAGCATCAGATGGCTGGGGACTCAGAGGTTGTGGGGGAGGTACTAACCAGCCTTTAGTACTTATTTCCCACAGCTCCATCTCTAGGATGCCAGGGTACCCTGCTACCTCCCAGGGCACAGAGTGGGTTCCCCCACTCTTCATGAATGTGAATGCCCCCCTAACATAGCTTTTCTCCTTATTCCCTCCAGCAGAACCAGAGCTGGGATCCGGGGTAGGCCCTGATGGCACGGGTACCCCCAGCCTCCTTCGAGGCAAAAGGGGAGGACACCCAACCAACTACCAGATCGTGACCCCCAGGAGACACGACAAGAGGAGCTGAGGATGGTGGTGGCTCCTCAGGGTTCCACACCAGGCTTCCTCCCCTAGCCTGGACTTGGCCAGCTGCCTCCAGAGACTGCCAGTACCTATTTATTAATATCCTCAGGGACCCCTGTGCCATTTTGGCCTTAGGGATAGGCAGACAGGTCTCAGTGATGCCAGCCTGTACAAGACTAAGCAGGGACTGGGCCCTGAGAGAAAGCCTACTCAAGAAGTTGGGCTTATTTCCCTCTGTGAAATGGGGTGAAAAGGGGAGTGGGTGGAGGTACAAGGCTCCCAGTCTTCTAACGTAGGGACCTGGGACTCTGCCTGGCCCTGTAGACATGCATGGATCAGGGCAGAAGTCTCAGTTCCCCTCCTTAAGACCTTGGGGAGCCCTGTTTTCTGGTGCTGAGTTCCCACCTGAGTCCAGGCTGCTTAATCCCCGACTGGTTGGTGCTCCCTAAGTCAGTTCTACCCAACCCCACTCCCCAGTGTTCCATGTGGGGATGGGATGTACAGAAAGGACTCCCACTCCAAGTATCTGCTGCAGATGCCATGGATTGCTATGTACTGGACAATAAACGTTCCTGCCTGACCCTACCCAGTTTGGTCTCTATATGCTGCAGCCAAAGATCCACCCAGACTGAGGATACTGGGGCAGGATGCCTGTGGGCCTAGACACCACAAGTCACCCTCCTGCCGTCAGCCACCTATTCCTTCATCTCCCCATGCCAACACAGAAGAACCAGACACAACTGCCACTCAGGAGACCAGGTTGGAAACATCAGCTTTTATTCTTAGGAAGTATTAGAACATGCTGGGGTCCACTCCTGCCCCCAAGGATGCCCTCAAGCTCCCAAGCTCTCAGCAGACTGGGCAAGGACTCAGGTCAGGCCAAAGATCCTCCTCTTTCCTTGGATTATGAGGGTCCAGTGCCTTTGCAGTGGGCAGGACCAGTCCTCCCCCCAGTCGCTACGGCCTCGGTATTTACCAGCCCTTCAACCAGCAGTGACACTGCGCCCTCCACACGCCCTGTAGCTGCCAAGGCTACTGCGGCCTGCTCAGTGGGGAATCCCATGTGCTCTAGCTGCTGCAGCCTGTGAGGTGGGGACAAGGAGGAAATGTCAGGGCATGCATGGCTCCCACATTGGGAAGCCACACCCCTGCCCACCCTGTCTTACCGTAGAGAAGACCCAGAGGACTTGGGCAACCATGTCAAGCTCTGGGAACCCTGAACTGACGCATCAAGAAGTGAAGCCTGGATCCCTTCCTGTAGCATTTGCTCATCTAGGGCTGCCCACATCGGGGTTCCTGGAGCAAAGCTGGACGCAGCCCAGTCCAAGCTCCTCTCTGAGTCATTCCATGTCAGCTGCACAGGCCCCACGCCTGGTGGAAGCTGGGCAGAACCATCACTGTGAGACCAAGAGCTTGGGGAAGCAAGGTAAGGAGGTCCAGGGGTAGCAGGCCTGTAGGGACAGAGGTGGATGGCCTGGGCTGCCAGCCACTATGGCGACTTCCACCACCCAATACTGAGCCCCTGGCATCACCCTCACCTCACTGCAGCAGGATAAGTGACAGGCAGTTCAGTCAGACTGCCTGGGGTGGGAAGAAGCCTCAGTGGCCAGCACTGGGCCAGAGTCCTACAAAGGACACAATCCTGTAATAACTGCAGTCTCCGCTCGGAGAGCTCCAGCCACCGGAAGGCCCCAGCAGCGTCTGCCTGCCCAGGGCAGGGCGGCAGGTCAAGGAAAATCAAACTGAACTGGGGAGAGGAGAGTTGCTGGGCATTCCCATGCGTCTCCCCTTGCTGCATCCCCCAGGGCCACATGAGCAGCTGAAGCTGAGAACAAAAGGAAACTGCCTACCTGAAACTACTCAGCTGGGAAGAACTGTATGTGCCTTCCCCAAACCCTATTTTCCACTTTCTTGGCTACTGCATAACCCTGTGTACCTGAGATAGGTCCTCCTACTGTCGGCCAGACTTAAGTAGCTGTGTCTGGATTCTGAAATGGTTCCCTGTGACTGCCTGAAGGATTATATGGTCACCACCAAAAAAGGTAACTATTTTCTCATATCTTGGGAGCAAAGCTTACGTTTAAGATACCTGTACTATGGGCCCTAAGTTGACCGTCTGTTCCCAGAGAGCCCCACACTCACTCCCACCCTAAGCCTTCCTCTTTGCTAATCTTTGCTTTGATGCCATCTTCACACAAGATCCAGGTTAGTGACTTCCAGGTCCCTTCAGCTCTCCCAAGCATCCCATGAGGTCCTTTGATTGTAACTGACACCTCCTCTTGGCCATGAGCCCTGTCTCCAACCCAGAGCATGGCACAGAAGATGTGCCAGGAGCAGGTGTTTGTTCACCTGGCATTGCTTGGGCATGGACTCCTTTATGCCGTTTCTTT
This sequence comes from Dicrostonyx torquatus, assembly GCA_028555095.1. Lineage (NCBI taxonomy): Eukaryota > Metazoa > Chordata > Mammalia > Rodentia > Cricetidae > Dicrostonyx > Dicrostonyx torquatus. Next base: position 2,527,341 of record JAQHUG010000234.1, on the reverse strand, counting down.
CCAAGGCACCCCGGAGGCCCAGCCACAGGTCCACATGGTCCCTGGGCTCAGGCAAAGGATACAGGCTAGGCCAGCAAGAAGACCACAGAGGAGCTGTAGGAAGGGCGGCTCAGAGCTGAGCAGCAGGGTCAGGGCCAGAAGTAGCCATGGGAGCAGCCATGGTGGCAGTGTCCCCTGACGCCATCCAGGGTAATAACTCTGCCCTGCCAGCATGGCCAGATGAACAGGCATATATCCACAGCCTCCAGCTGCATTGGACACCCCGAGGCTTGCCAGCAGCACAGCCAGCAGCCCAGCAGCCAGGGCAAGCAGGGCGGAGTTGTGCAGGAAGCGCAGAGTGCCTAGATGGCACTCCTGCCACCAGCCCAGAGTGGGCAGGAGCAGCAGGCTCAGGAGCAGGCCCGGCAGTGCAGTGTGGCCCAGAGCATGGGTCAGAAGCCGGTGCACTGGGAATGAGAAGGGTGCCAGATTAGAGGGCTGGATTAGCCTTTGCGAGGGCCACCTGGTAGGCCAGCCTCCCCCACCCAGAAGCCAGTAGATGGGACCAGAAGCTTCACCACCACAGCTACTCTCTAGGTATATTGGAGGGAACCAACACACAGTCTTCCCACTGGCAACCAGCTACCAAGTGGTGCTATGCCCCAGGCACAGTGAAGCTGTCTGTCAGTTACCGAATCTCTTTTTGCATCTGGTTAATAGCACAAGTTCTAATGAAAACTGCCTGCCAAAACCTCTCATTCCCACAAAGCTGCAAGACCTTAGAAAAATCGTTTAACCTCTCTGAATATCATTTGGGTTCCTCAAATGTAAACTGGAGGCTTTGTGGGAAGTACATGTTTTGCAGAAATTTAACTTATTTCCAGGGAAAGTTGTCAGAAAGGGACACTATCAGAACTACTACCAACAGCTTCCTACCTTACCCTCTGTACAGGATTCTCTGCCCTCCTTCTCGACTGTTAATGAACTGGGCATGTCTGTAGGCTAACCTGCCCTGCCACACTGTGTCCTATTCTTGTGACCATCATGAGCTGCATGCTAATTCTACTAAGTGGTCTCAGGCCCTAGAGTAAGTCTCTAGCTTCCTTCATGGGGCATGCAGCTGGTCCTCACCCTGCCATGGGTCCAGCAGCAGCTCTGGAGCCAATGTGAGGCTGGGGCCAGCCCCCAACAACCACAGGCAGCTCATCAGGAGCATCAGGACTGAGGAGGCAAGGGGCAGTGCCCGGGACAGTGAGCCAGGAGAGTCCCAGACATGCATAGTTTGGTTGATGGCAGTCAAAGGTGGTCCTGAAGCTGTAAGCTGGGAATAAACAAAACAGCAACAAATTATTCTTATTTTATCTGACTCCCTCCCAACTACTCTACCGATGGCCCCATTATACAGAGGCAGAAACTGAACCAGCAGAGGCAGGTCCAGTAGCTTGGCCTGTATGCTTATCAAGCCCCAACCTGTGTGCTTATTAGCCACGTTTCTATCCTACAGGTCTAGGATGGCCATGGGCCATGCTTAAAGTCCTGATGAGGCCAGTGTAGTGGTGCACACCTGTAATCTTAGCACTCGGGAGGTGGAGGCAGGAGGTTCAGGAGACCAAGGCCATTAGAGATGCAGACCAGCAGGAGAGTGCTTACCTAGCATACATGGGCACCTGGATTTGCTCCCCAGTGTTGTAAAAATAAAAGAAACATTTAGATATTGGCTGCATATGGAGTTGAAAAACCAGCCTGGGTGACATGAGAGTCTGGTGGGTCCTGAGGTGTCTTAATGGAAGATACAGGGCCAGAAAAGTTGAGCTGTGGCCCTTCACTGCCAAAAAGATGGGTACATTCTCCCTGGGAATGGCAAAGTCAAGGCCAGTTCTAGACTCTGCCCACCACCATCCCCTTTCTAGTGTTCCATGCCTCAGGGAATGCAGATGGCCTCCCGTGCCCTTGAACAAGGGCCTCATGAGGCCCACCAATGGGACAAGCAGCTTGGGGTTGAGGTGCGGCTACAGGAGCCTCGCATTCCAAGCCTTACACATTTGGCACTGTTTCCTCCCCGGCCCTGGGGTCTGCTCCAGCCTTCTGCTGTGTGTCTGTGGGCAAGTTTCCCAGTCTGTGAAATGGTGATTAAGACACCTTTTGCTGCCGGGTAATAGTGCACGCCTTTGATCCCAACACTCAGGAGGCAGAGACAGGCAGATCTCTATGAATAAGAGGCCAGCAAAAAAAAAACCAAAACAAACAAAAAACCCAACACATTTTGCTTACAGCATGATAAGAGAAAAGATTGGAGGCCCCCAGTTTTGTTTTTTTTCTTTCCGAGACAGGGTTTCGCTGTACCTTTGGAGCCTGTCCTGGAACTAGCTCTTGTAGACCAGACTGGCCTTGCACTCACAGAAATCTGCCTGCCTCTGCCTCTACCTCCCAAATACTAGTTAAAGGTGACACTTGGCTCAGCTTTTTCTTTTTCAAAATTTTGCTTGTTTGGGGGCTGGGGAGATGGCTCAGAGGTTAAAATCACTGGCTGCTCTTCCAGAGGTCCAGAGTTCAATTCCCAGCAACTACAAGGTAGCTCACAACCATCTATAATCATCATATATATATATATATATATATATGAGATTTGGTGCCCTGTTCTGGCACGTAGGCATACATCCCAGAATATTATGTACATAATAATTTTTTTAAGAAAAAGTTTTGTTGCCGGGCGGTGGTGGCGTACGCACCTTTAATCCCAGCACTCAGGAGGCAGAGGCTGGTGGATCTTTGTGAGTTCGAGGCCACCCTGGTCTACAAGAGCTAGTTCCAGGACAGGCTCCAAAGCTACAGAGAAACCCTGTCTCGAAAAAAACAAAACAAAACAAAAAAAAGTTTTGTTTTAAAAAAGTCTCAACATGAAGCCCAAGCTAGCCTACGATGTGAGATTCTCCTGTGTCTGCCTGGGCTTTTGAGTACTGTATCATCAGTCTGCACCATTGCACCTAGTTTGGTCCCCAGCTGTTTCCCAATAAACCAAGGCACCACCTAATTACTGTACCTTCTGGCACAGATAGCTTACAAGTGAAGGCCCAGCTGGTTCAAGCTCAGGTCCCCAAACAGTTCATTCCCTGCCCAAACAGCAAAGCTTTTCTCCGGGTCAACCAGGACAAAGGGCTGAGGTTCCTATTTAACATATCAAAGCAGATGCTGGAAGGCAGGTTCTCCCTGCCGTCCCTTGGTCCTTACCTGTTACAGGGCCCTCCAGGCTGGCATACCCCCACCCCACCCTAAACTTCTCCAGCCCACTTTGATTACCTGCTCTGTGTATGGTGGGCTTCTGGCTGCTGCACCTGGTTCTCATCTCCCCCTCTTCCTTCTCATCCCCTGTCCCCACGTGGCCCAGCTCAGGGTCCTGTACACTCTGGGAGCAGTCACGCCCCCTTTCTTCATTCACTTTCCTCACACCCAGCCTTGCCTGCGGGCCCTGCTAGCACTCCCTAGCAAGGCTCTCAAGTCTCCTGGGATGACTCAGGGCAGAAAGCGGATCCTAGTCAGCTTCCTTGCCAAGGCCCGTTTCCTATAGGACAGAAACGTGAAAATCTCTGCCTGCTGAGTCCTTACCTCCATCCCCTTAACAAACAGCCTCCTACTCACTCTGAAGCTCAGCTCAAATGGCGCCTTCCCATATCGTGAATCTTATTCTAATGAACAAAGTTGGAATTTTCTCCCAAGTGGTTTGAAATAATGGAGGAAAAGAGGCTCCCCTGCCCTACAGGCTCAATAGAGACCACCCGGGAACAGACCATCCCAGGGGAAATACCGAACATTCCAACTATTATAGATAGGATCACCTGATGTCTTCTCGGCCAGCATACACCCACCCACACACACACACAGATAATCAATCCGGGGTCCTGAATCTTAGAAATCCCCTCACCCCAACCTCTGTTATGATAAAACCCCACCCCAGCCGGGCGGTGGTGGAGCACGCCTTTAATCCTAGCACAAAAAACAAAAATCAAAACCCAACCCCAACTGGGCTCGTGGCTCTCCGACTTCACCGCAATGTCGAATAGATGGGATGGTCCAACCTGAAGCTTCATTAAAGGCTCTCTTTTTTTCCTTTTGGTTTTTCGAGACGTGGTTTCATTGTAGCTTTGGAGCCTGTCCTGGAACTAGCTCTTGTAGACCAGGCTGGCCTCGAACTCACAGAGATCCGCCTGCCTCTGCCTCCCGAGCGCTGGGATTAAAGGCGTGCGCCACCACAAACCAGCTAAAGGCTCTTTGCACTTTTGCATACGAGTGCAGACTCTATGGTGGTTTTGGGGGGACCCCGCGATCTGGACATAACATTCCCTCTTATCTCTGAGCACTAAGGGACCGATCCATGGACATTCGGAACCGGGCCTCGAGTCCTCTGGATCAGTCTCTTGGTGTTGCAAACGGAAACCGGGCCTCATACATCCTAGGCAAGCAGTATCCTTGCACCTCTATCTCCATCCGTATCATCAATTAATAAAACGGAACTCGTAAGAATCAAGTAATGAACCCAGCTGCTGCTCCTAGCGCACAACACATGGAGCACCCTATTCAGACACGGAGTCCCTAGCTAACAGGTGCCCGGATCTCTCACCTGAGGAAGTGAGTTTACATCAAATAGGAAACCGGTGGCCACGACCTCCTGCTCCCCACTCCCTTCCCAACCGGTGGCCACGACCTCCTGCTCCCCACTCCCTTCCCAACCTGTCGCCAGGGAATCGGAGAGCCTGGCGTTAAGCTTCAGCGGGGAAACCACTCCCACCCTTCGAAAGGTGTGACACTCCTACTGCTCCCGCCTGGGCCCTGCTTTCTCCGGAGTCCTCGCCCGCCATGCTGCGGTTTGAATCCGCCCATGGTGTCAGTCACAAGAGAGTTCCTCACTCGCTAACAATCCGCCTCAGTGGCCCTCTGGAGCCCTCGTCAGGGTCCTCTCACAGTTCTGCACCATCACACCCTGCCTACCTTACTGGGAAGCCAGGACAGACTGGGAAGTCAAGGACAGGGAAGATGCTTCCGGGTGGTGCACAGATGGGGGGGAGGCCCGGGGTCGAATTCAGCTTTGTAACTTAGGGGAAAGTACTCGAGTTCGTGGGTCTGGGTTTTCTATTCTGTTAAAAGGGTATTGGTTGGAGGATGATTACAGGACTTCTCAACTCCGACCGTTATTGGGGCCGGCGGCGGCATTCCCGGCCTCCCTCGCCAGCCGACCGAACGACCTCAGTTCCCTCCCCCGCCCTCTCGGGCCACGCGTCCAAGGTCCTGAGAAGCACGTTCTCCCCTACCCTGGAAGGCCGGGTGGGGGGAGCCCCGCCTGGGAGTCGGGCCGCCAGCTCCAGGCCAAGACCTAGGTGCCCGAAACCCACAGCGCGCGCACACGGGCGCGTGATCCCGCCTGCCGATTAGTCAGCAGTTGTTCCAGGCCGGGATCCCTTCCCCCAGCCCTCCCGCCAGCCTCCGTCTCCCTCCAGGACAGACTCTTCGGAGACGGTCCCTAGAGTTACGCGCGGGCGTAACCATTCCAACCCCCGAGCCTCGGCGCTCGCTCACAAGCGCGCTGGCCCGCTGAGGTGCTTTTCTTAATCCGCGCGTCACGTCCGGCTCTTTAGAGAGGATTGGATCGACGGTTTCAGGCGCCGAGGACCGGCTTAGCACTGGTTCAAACCTCCTTGCCCACCCCCGCGGCCTGGCCCTATGGTAGCGTCCGAGGTTGCGGATTTCGCGCCTGCGCAGTGCGGCGCCTAGGGGGACCGCGAGAGGGAGACGGACGTTGAGAGAACGAGGAGGAAGGCGAGAAAATGGCGTCCACGGGTAAGTGGAGTGGGATCGCGGTCGCGCTGCCGACGGCTGGGACACCCTAACTCGGGGGCGCTGGTCTCTGTGGGTGGCAGGGATGACTGAGTGGAGCTGCCGAGAGCGGTTGGAGTTCCCGCCGCCACCCGACGAGCTCGGGGGTCCGCGTTCCCTTCCCCCCACCCCTCCCCCACCAGGCGGGCTGGTTCTGGAACCTTCCGGCGCCCGCGTTGCGCGCGAGGGCCTCGCGGTAGCCGGGGCGTGCAGGGCCCGCCTTGGCCTCCTTTGTGTGGCGGTTGTCGGTGCGGGTGCCCCGGGCCTCCCGCCACGTGGGCGGGGCCTACGGCCTCCGAGGCCCAAAGGGGACCGCGGCTGGGCCTGGGGCCCATCACCCCGAAGGCGCGTGAGGTGGGGTGTCAGGTAGCGGCTCAAGAAGCCGCGGCCGGTGGCCCCTGTAACCTCTCCTCCCGCTGCCAGCCTGAGGGCGTTTCTTGTATAGAAACTCAGATTCAAAACAAACAAAAAGGCCTCGCGAGTGTGTGAGCTGAGGGGCGCCGGCTTATGAGTGGGAGCCCCATTATCCTCCAGGCCTGGCTCGGCGCTGCCGAGCTGCGACCCGGGAGGGCTCGCAGCCTCAAGCCCAGAGGTCTAAAGCCTGCTGGGCCTTTAGACCTGGTGGGTCCCACAAATCCTTTCGGAGGCTTCGATTTTATCATGTGTTAACTCCACTACCTTCCCTAACCCGTAAAGCAGTGGCTTCCCGGGGTCCCTCGCTCAGCAAGCGTTTGGCGCGGGCATCGGTTGTGTAACCAGGCCCTTCTAGATCCCGGGAGCAGAATTTTAACCAGAAAGATTTAGCGTTTTTGATCCAGGAGAAACAGAAAGCCTCACCCAGCACGTTTCTGTAGACATGCTCGTTAAACCAGCAGGCTTCTTTCTTGGTCCTGTTGAGGCCAGGGAAAGAAGACGGACTTTGAAAGTCCGCAGCTAGGAGCTCGGGGATGCGATGCGTGTTGTGATCCTTAATGAGCGAATGAGTGTAGCCTACGCTTCACCAGCAGTTTGGTGCACAGTTAACTGGCACAGTAGCGATTTTTTTTTTCCCCGTCTGGAGGAATTAGGGGTCTGATATGTGGCCTTGGAGACAGTAGGAGAAATCGAAGGGGAAGACAGGAGAAGCTCTTGGTCCTTCATTTGTGCTTGGGAAAAGTTCTAGCATCAGTTTGGCGATGCCAACGATGTAGTCAGTAAACAGGTAAATGCAGACTTTTGATACCAGGCTACCAAGAGTGTCCCTAAGAGAAAGACTGAGAAACTACAGCCCAGTACATCCTGGTGGGAAAGGATTTCGGCAGTGAGCCTTCTACGCTTCTCTTACCCGCAAAAGCCCAAGAAGGCGATTGCAGATTTTTGCTTGGTGTAGATCATTAACACTTCTTAGTCATCTGTGTTTAAATCCTTTTTGCTGAAAACCACCACGAACCATATTCGAGTTAAAAAAGCATGTTCTCCTGTGCCCATAGCCCTGCCCTTGCAGAGGGAACTTATTTAGGACTTAGTGTCCTTTCCTGAAAAACAGAGTTTAGCTAGATTATTTTCCCCCCGAGTTTTCTTGATGCCTGGCGGTGGTGGCACGCTCCTTTAGTTTCCAGCAGAGGCAGCAGATCAAGGCCAACCTGGTCTTACAGAGTGAGTTCCAGGATAGCCAACTCTGTCTCGGAAAAAAAAGTTTTCTTGAGCTCTTCAGTCCTTAAAGCTTTTGGGTACCAGGAAATCCCCCTTGCTGACTTTAATACATTATGTAGCCTAAACCTCCAAATCTCTACAGCTTGGCTAATGACTACCCTGAGTTGTAAGCCGCTGCCTTAGGGGATAATGGTTTTCCCTCTCATCTATATCTTGTGGAATAGTGCCTACAGAGTATGTTCAATAAAGCAGAATTACAGTACCCAAATAACTACTGTCAGAACAAGAAGTAATAATGTTGCCAGCATTCTTGAGCCCTCCCCATCCATCATACCCTTTACCTGCTTCTTTCACTCTATAGTTGGCCATGTTTTTTCGATTGTTAAATTATCTGGCCATTGTTTCGTTGTCTGTTTGAGACAGTAGAAGGCTTGTGTGCTGTTAGGTAGATAAATATGAGTTGGGGGGGTGCTTCTCTTAGCCCACCAAATCCTCCGGTTTCATGCTGATCTGAGGTGGTTGGCTGCTCTGTATCAACTTTGCCAATTTTACATAACTGCTCTTGTGTAAGTCTTTTGTAAACATTGAGCTTAATGCCAGTGACTCAAAATCATTTTTTACATAGAAACCTCAACAAAATGAAGGTTGTAATATTTGGGTTTACATGCTTTGTTGGTGTATTTTACAAATGCTACATAGAAGGAAGTGTTTTACAATTTCTTATTTCACATAAAGAATGTGACAAATAGCTATAGTTTAATCCTACAGTTTGTGGAGCAGAGGCAGGCAGAGTTCGATATCAGGCTGGTCTATGTAGTGAATTCCAGGACAGCCAGAGCTACATGGTGAGACCCTGTCTCAAAATCAATCCAACAACAAAAAAAAAAAAAAACGTAGTAACTAGTAGGCACGGTGGCACACACCTGTAATTCTCAGCATTTAAATTGTAGAGAGCGGTATGGGGTCTGTAGCACGTTTGAAGCTAGCTTGAAGCCGGGTGGTGGTGGTGGCGCACGCCTTTAATCCCAGCACTCTGGAGGCAGAGGCAGGTGGATCTCTGTGAGTTCGAGACCAGCCTGGTCTACAAGAGCTAGTTCCAGGACAGGCTCCAAAGCCACAGAGAAACCCTGTCTCGAAAAACGAAGAAGCTAGCTTGATCTGCCATCTAAGTAGTCAGACCCTATCTCAAAAAACAATAGGATTTTGTTGAACATGTCTTTTTTGTTGTTGTTGTAGGTATCTTTTGGATAGCTTACTGGTGACATTGATAAGCACACTCTGAAATTAAAGTTCTAGTGGAGAGAAATAGTCACATGAGGTACAAAAAGGTAGAAAGACAGTCAGCTTTTAAGAGATGAGTTCAGGAAAGTACTCTTTGCCAGGATATTGTGAAGCACGCTTTGGATTTCATGGAGTGGGGAAGATCCCCTCCATAAAGATGTCAACTGTTGCTTTTGGATTAGGGATTGACTGCTTTCTGATTGGGAAAGAAAGGACCCTTTTGTTCTCTCTTAATGGCAGTAGTGTCTTTGAACACCAAAGAAGATATGTATTCTTGTAGAGGGGAAATAATTAGGTAGAATTATTATTTGAAAATATTTGCTCACTGGGCAATAGTGACACAGGCCTTTAGTCCCAACAGTTGGGAGGCAGAGGCAGGTGGATCCGAGTTTGAGACCAACCTCAAACTGCAGAGGCAGGCAGATTTCAAGACCAACTTGGTCTGCAAAGCAAGTTCCAGGACAGCCAGAGCTGTTAATGCAAAGAAACCCTATTTTGTGGTGGGGTGCGCGCCCTCGGGAGGCAGAGGCAGGCGGATCTCTGTGAGTTCAAGGCCAGCCTGGTCTATGGGAGCTACTTCAGGACAGGCTCCAAAGCTACAGAGAAACCCAGTCTCAAAAAACCAACAAAAGGAAAAAAATTTGCTCTGCCTAAAAAAAAAAAAAGCCCCCAAACTTGCAGAACTTTAATTCAATGGTGCTTTGAAAATTTAAGCATTTATTTTCATCACTTGATAACCTGTGTAGACTGAATTTAGTCCCTTTTTGATGTTTTTGAGACAGGCTCTTTAATAGTCCTGGCTGTGCAGGCCTAAAACTCAAACTCACATGCCTCTGCTTCCTGAGTGCTGACATTAAAGACACATGCCACCTCACCTAGCTAATTCCTTTTGATATAGTATGAATTACATATGAGAAAGAACATGATAGCTGGACTTATTTAGAGAGAAGAAAATTTGTGACTTTTTAGGTTGAAATAATTTCAAGTTTTTGGAAATGACAATAGTGAGCCTAAAATAATTTTTTTTCCCTAGGCCTAATAAGTGCTTTCTCATCCTTGCCAGTTTTTAGGATTCTGTTAACGTGGCTTCAGTTGTGTGTGCATGCTGTTGGAGTGGGAACCCAGGGGCATCCACACATGCCACGTTATAGTCGTGGGAATATGCATGCGATCCAACCACGGATGTACTCATCCTTTACTTTTGCTTCCCTGGGGTTTCTAGGTTTTTTTGTTACTCTGATAACAGGCCCTTCTTAGATTTAATAGCTGTTGTATTTCTTTGTCATTGTTTCACTGTAATGTTAGAGGGAATTGTGGTGGTCTTCTTAAAGTGATAGGCTGATTAATAGAAGCTGGACATAGTAGCTCACTTCTGTAATCCCAGCCCTGGGGAGGCAGAGGCAGGTGGATCGGAGTTTGAGGTTATTTAGAGAGACCCTGTTTCAAAAACAAAAGTGCTGGGCATGGTGCTGCATGCCATTAGTGGGAGGGGGGCAGCTGAATCCCTGAGCCTGAGGCCACCATGGTCTAGAGTGAGTTCTAGGACAACCAGGGCTACACAGAGAAACCCTGTCTCGAAAAGCAGAAAGACACAGGAGTGGGGTGGATTCTAATACTTTTGTGGGGATCATTTTTTATGACTGTAAAGTTGATCCTATTTTGTGGTTGTAGTTTCTATTAGTCTTAAGATAATGATCATTTGTTTGAATTGATAGCTGGTGGTTGAGATGGGTTATGGTCATGGGAGTATGCAGGATATGCAAGGTTTCCCTGCCAACTCAACTGATCTTGACCTCATTAGTTAGCATCATAGTCAGACTTTGTGCATTTAACCGACTTAATTGGTTTGGTGTTGAGAGATGAGATGTGCTGTGACCTGTGTCTGCATATAGGTCCACTCTAAACAATTTAAAGAATTAACTCTTGCTGCCTGAATTATTTCTCTTCCTGTTCCTTGTCTATACTAATAATTTTTTCTTGTTTCTTCTAGATTACAGTACCTACAGCCAAGCTGCAGCCCAGCAGGGGTAAGTCAGCCTTCTGCAACAGTACTTTGTCCACATTTAATATTTTAGAGTATGAGGCCTTTTGTTACTATAAAGGATATAGTAGCACAGTCAGATGTTCTGTATTCAATTCTCGTGTTTAATTCTTTTTGCAGCTACAGTGCTTACACCGCCCAGCCAACTCAAGGATATGCACAGACCACCCAGGTAATCCCAAAGACAAGGATGTGTAGTTACATTTTCAATAAAGATGTTTCAGTTTAGCTAGGCTATGGTGGCACACGCCTTTAATCCCAGCACTCGGGAGGCCAATTTCTTGAGTTCAAGGCCAGCATGGTCTACAGAGTGAGTTCCAGGACAACCAGGGCTACACAGAGAAACCCTATCCCAAAAAAGACAACAAAAAGATGTTTCAGTTGACCACTAAAACAGTAGCTAGCAGATCTTTTTTGAAAAATTATATGCATGTAACTAGTAGTGGTATTATCTAATCTTTAAAAACTTGGTAACTAAATCTTTTACAATGAGGGTTTGTTGTAAATGAAACCATTTTAAAACTAAAAATGGCCTTTTTTTTTAAAAAAAAACCTTCTAGGCTCAAAATAAGCATTTTGCTGCAGTCTTGGTCTCTTCTACATGTTTTGTTATGCTTAAGTTAATTTAGTAATCATTGCAGTTCTTCAGAGGATGATCATCTTATGACCTTTTGTAGATGAGAAAATTATATATATAGTTATTATATAACTTGCGGGTGGTTGCACATTGACTACTGGAGTCAGCTTTGAAAATTACTATTTCTCGGCTTTTGCCAATATGTAAGTCTGTATAAAAACATGCGCCGGGGCAAGAGAAATAGCTCCTTGAGGGAAAAGCGCTTGCCACCCAGTCTGAGTTTGATGCCCCAAGTTCCACATACAAGGGAGAGAACCAAATTCTAAATGTTCTCTGACCTTCACATATACATCATGCGTGTTATGTACATGTGTAGCCTTCCACCAATCAAATTAAGTAATTAAATACTTCTTAGCTGGAGTTCAGTGGTAGATTGTGTACCAGCACTGCAGAAATATTTGAGGGGAGGGGTGCAGGATTGACCAGGAGGTAGGAGACTGTTTGATTGGTAGAATGTGTGATATGCTGACTTCAGCCACCAACATTTCAAAATGCCAAGGGTAACAGATTCTAGAAAGTATATATTGTTTATATTTTCAAGAATTATCTCAGCTGGGCATGTAGCACAAGCCTTTAATCCCAACATGGGGAGACAAAGGCAGGTGGATCTCTGAATTTGAGGCCAGCCTGGTTTACATAGCAAGTTCCAGGACAAAACTAGACAGTAAAACTACTTCAAAAAAAGAGAGAGACCTAATTCTGGAATGATCTGCTAAGAAGTTGGTATTAACTGCCATGGAAACATTTGGAAGTTATGTTTCACATTTAATTGATCTTTCAAATAAATCTATAAAATAACATTAATATCTGAAAAAAACCAAGTTATTCCTTATATGGTTTTAGGTGTTATTGTTGTCTAAGTTTAAAAAATGTAATTTTGATAAACTAACGTTCATAAAAACTATTCTGGTTCAATTTCTTGAAATAGGGTTAAGAGCATTTATTTTCATATTATGTTGAATATCTGACTCTCAAATATGGCAGGATGCTTTCTGATCCGTCATTTTCTTTCTTGATGTTCATTTTGTGCTGTCAGTTACATACCTGTGCCTGTATTGCTCTTGAGAGCATTTTGCTAAGCTCAGTTAACTGAGACTTTGCCTATTTTTTTGTTTATTTTGGTTTTTCAAGAAAGGGCTTCCTCTGTGTAACAGTCCTAGCTGTCCTGGAACTAGCTCTTGTAGACCAGGCTGGCCTCAAACTCAAAGAGATTACCTGTGCCTCTTGAGTGCTGGGATTAAAGGCGTAATCTACTATCACCCAGTACCTAATTATTTTTTTATTTCTAGATTTATTAAAACATGAATGTATAAGCATTTGCTTATTTTTGTATTTTCTTTTTTTGGGGGGGGGTTGGTTTTTCGAGACAGGGTTTCTCTGTGGCTTTGGAGCCTGTCCTGGAACTAGCTCTTGTAGACCAGGCTGGTCTCGAACTCACAGGGATCCGCCTGCCTCTGCCTCCCGAGTGCTGGGATTAAAGGCATGCGCCTCCACCGCCCCGCTTATTTTTGTATTTTCAA
>JAQHUG010000234.1:2475830-2509196 GCA_028555095.1 Dicrostonyx torquatus | reverse complement strand
AAAAAAAAAAACAACAGTACTTAAGACTTTAAAATTTTGGGTGAGTGAGATAGCTCAGTGGATAAGAGCTCTTGCCACCAAACCTGATGACCAGAATCCATGTAGTGGAAGGAGAGAACCAACTCCCAAGATAGCTCAGTGGATAAGAGCTCTTGCCACCAAACCTGATGACCAGAATCCATGTAGTGGAAGGAGAGAACCAACTCCCAAGACTTGTCTTTTACTTCCACACATGTGTCATGGTGAGCTCACATGTGCACATACTTATTTTTTAAGAAAAAAATGAATGTAATAAAAAACACTCCTTTGTTGGTACTCTTCCAATAGGGATTCAATTTTGTGATGCTTTAAAGTAGGCAGTTTACGAGTTGTTTTGGTAATAAATGCCAAGGTAGGACTCTTGACGAAAAGGACCTGGAGTCTGATTCTTGAGTCTGATCCGATTCTCTTTGTTGTAGGTTATACCACTCCAACTGCCCCCCAGGCATACAGCCAGCCTGTACAAGGATATGGTACTGGTGCTTATGACACCACCACTGCTACAGTCACCACAACCCAGGCCTCTTATGCAGCTCAGTCTGCATATGGCACCCAGCCTGCCTAACCAGCCTATGGCCAGCAGCCAGCAGCCACTGCACCTACAAGGTAAGGCAGTAGTTGCATATTCCTCTGATACGTCAGCTTTGGGTATGAAGGAAAGAGTAACTCTGTACACTTGGACTGTCCATGACTTAGTTCCCTCTGATGGCTCTTCACATACGCTGGATACTGACTATTCTCACAGTCTTTACAGCAGTCAGGGTGCTGGAGCACAGCATACAGGTATTCTGGTAAAGAAATGGTGCTGTCTGGGGACCAAAAATGAGGACTATCAGTTGCCTGGTTTCAGAACTTACTTTAGGGGAAGGAGGAATCTGTTTTACTTTTCTAAATACGAGAAAATTGAGTATGTTTTCCCACATTGTTTAAATACCAATGGAATTATACTTTTGATACTTATCTTTGGTTTATTAACCCTGTAAATTGGTAACTACTTTTCCTTTAGGAAATAATGCACTAGTTGATAGTATAGAATGGGTGGGTTACATGTGAGTCAGAAGTAGTATATGATCCAGTTATCAGTAAAGGATATTTCCATGTCTAGAAAGAATTATTGCCTCAGTTGAAGCATGATTTCTTCCATATGGTATAGTGGTTTGGACCGAAAGTCATAGACAAATTCATGGGTACCCAGCTATGTGGTAAATATTACGAGTCCAATAAAGTTCATACTCCATGGCTGGTTGGTAGATAAGTGGTGTGTCTTATTACTTAACAGAAGATTTCAGGTCTTTGCTTTAGACAATGCACTTAGGTGGCTTCTGCATACAGTCTTGAAGGAACACTGAATTCTGATTTGAATGAAGACTTTTTAGGGAATAAACGAGATCAACTTGTAACCTAGACTTTTTATCTGCTGTAGAGGTAAGACATTAGCTCTGGCAAACACTCGTGAAATTACTTCTAAAATGCACAGTGAGTAATCAGAGCCACTTGTAGTTGATACCCAATAGACAGCCTGTACAGTAGTTATATATTTAACTGGCTGGTTCCTAGAAGGTCCCATTGTAATTGACTTAGGTATTACAGAATTTTATCGGATGTGCAAAGTCCCATGTGATGCTCTCATGCAGTGGTATGTATATCCAAGCCACTATTTTGTGTATCAATTGGGTTTTGATAGATCATCGTTTTGTGTCCCACCCCCAAGCTAAGTTTTCTGAGCTGGCTACCTTTAAGAATAGCTATCTGTCTCTTGATCAACAGTCATTACCCCTTTCTCACTGGAAAGAGGGACCTTATAACTTTAAAACCTATTTCATCTCGGTGAAGAAACCAGTACTTTTGTCTCTTCCCTGGTCTACCTGCTGATTTCGGCTTTGCTTGAGAGATAGCCCTAAGTTAACTCTGCTACTGCCTTGGTGTAAACTACTGGGACCATGAGGAATTGGGGGTCTTAAGTTAGTTCATCTGAGCATGGGATGGGAGGTGCATCCCTGCCCCTATCTTGTAGAGACTGCTGTGGATGGTTAAGTGAATTTACAGCAGCCCAAGTTAGAAAATGTCTTTTCTGATCCGTTTCTAGTAAACCCACAGATACTCAATGTATGCTGCTGTGACCTTACAAATTACTTCAGTTTACATTGTTGTTCAGATTTCTTTCACATTTATCTTCAGAAGTTCATTTTAAAAAAGAAAAGTGTTTTCTTCTTTCCTCCCCCCATCAATATAACATGATGAAAGTCCCTTAGTAACTACTAAGACAGAACAAATGGAATGAAGTCCAGCCAGGTGCAGTGGCGCACACCATTAATCCCAGCACTTGGGAGCAGAAGCAGGTGGATCTCTTGAGTTCCAGGATAGCCTGGTCTACACAGAGTAACCTGTATTGAGAAATAGCCCCCCCGCAAAAAAAAAAGTACAAACAAATGAAGTTTAGTGTTCTCTTCCAGCAAATACTGATGGACTGATACTGGTTTTATTTTGTTTTTTCAAGCTTGTTTCCTATTGCTCAAAGAACTGTAGGGTTCTTAATCTGGGGCTTGGGGGTCATTGAAACTAAGTCTGACTATTTTATTTCTCCTTTTAGACCACAGGATGGTAACAAGCCTGCTGAGACTAGTCAACCTCAATCTAGCACAGGGGGTTATAACCAGCCCAGCCTAGGATATGGACAGAGTAACTACAGTTATCCCCAGGTACCTGGGAGCTACCCCATGCAGCCAGTCACCGCACCTCCATCCTATCCTCCTACCAGGTCAGTCTCTCCTTTGTGGCCAGTAAATAACATAACAAGACAGGTATTTCTTTTCAGGTTGTTAACCAACTTGCATTGGCTTCCTTAGGTAAGACTTGTTTTCTGACTCTCTCATAACTCTTGACTACATAATAGTTAATGTTCATACCTCAGATTTGGGTTCCTATAGTGGTGTCTGGGATCTATCTTAATAACTATTCTCTAATACTGACCAAAAACTTAATTTTGCTCTTGCTTATCTTAAAAGTATGAGAAACAGAAATGTTTGAAACGATCTTCATAGAACCATAGAAACTGTCTTCTCAAATGCAGTCACCATGGGTAAAGTAGGGACAAGCCTTCCCTCCCCATCACCCATTGCAGTGCTGGGGAGAGAATCCAGGGTCTTGTTCATTACTGGGCAGGTATTCTACCTTTGAACTACTCCAGCTCAAACTCTGTTATCCTTCATTAAATTAACCACTGTTAATTTTGGTTTCTTTAAAATAAAGAAAACTCGGAAGTTTTCTGACCTGTGTCTCATCATTTGAAGTAAGCATCAAATGAATTGACAGAATTGAGTCTTTAAAGGTTAATTTGGTAAAATAGTTTAACTGTGTTAGTTGTTTCTAAGGGCACATGTACATATTTTACCCATTTGAGCTCCTGGATTTGCCTTAAATGTAGTTCAAAATAATTTTTTGTGTGTGGTTTTGTTCTCTCTCTCTCTCTTTTTTTTTTTTTTTTTTTTTTTTTTTTGTAGCTTTGGAGCCTGTCCTGGAACTAGCTCTTGTAGCCCAGGCTGGCCTCGAACTCACAGAGATCCACCTGCCTCTGTCTCCCAAGTGCTGGGATTAAAGACATGCAGCACCACCATCCAGCTAAAATAAATACTGTTTTAAATAGAAGCTGTAAACTTCAGCTCGGGGCATACATGAGTTGTTTTAATTTTCTCTCTTATATTAAAGCTTTGTTATTATAAATACAAAAAATGCTGCCTTGACCAGATACAGTGAAGCATACCTGTAATCCAGCTCTTATGAAGTTAAGACAGGAACATGTGTAGGTGGAAGAATAGCCTGGGCTACATATAGTGAGACTAATGACAATGAAAAAAGTAACTGTTAGGATACCCATGAATGTCTTGTATTTGGGGTCTTGGGAAAAATAACATGCCTTTTTTCCTTCCTGAAAACTTTTTTGTTTTTTTTTTTTGTTTGTTTTGTTTTTTTCCTTTCAGCTACTCCTCTTCACAGCCAACTAGTTACGATCAGAGCAGTTACTCTCAGCAGAACACCTATGGGCAACCGAGCAGCTATGGACAGCAGAGTAGCTATGGTCAACAAAGCAGCTATGGGCAGCAGCCTCCCACTAGTTACCCCCCTCAGACTGGATCCTACAGCCAGGCTCCAAGTCAATATAGCCAACAGAGCAGCAGCTACGGGCAGCAGAGTGAGTTGCTAAGAGAAACAAATAAGTATGGGTGTTTGTGCTTGGAGTTTCTGAAAATGGGAGCTGCTTGTTACCACTGTTTGCTTCTGGAGTCAAGGGTATGAGTGTGAGGCATAACATCCTGGAGAATAGTCTGGATGCCTCAGTAGGATTCAGTCAGCAGGGTGGGTTGTCTGCAGGGAGTAGGGCTGGCCTTCTTTAGGACCTGCCCCAAATCATTAAGAGTAGGAAGGTAGCTATAGAGGGCTACTGGGGTTTCTGATAGCCAAGTAAAAACTGTGTGTTTTGATTTTTGTGTGAATCCCTAAAGCAGAGGAACAGAATCCTTACTGTAGTTTGGAGGAATTCTTAAAACTTTTTTAATTTCTGCCTTTTAATTGTTGCTTTTTTTGGTTTTGTTTTATTTTATGGGACAGGGTTTTTCTGGGTAGCCCTGGATGTCCTTTTTGTTTCATCTGTGATTTTTTTTTTTTTTTTTTTTTTTGACTGGAATGACTAAGGCTCCTTGCTATATAACTCAGAGCCCTAGAAAACCCAGCTCTACTTTTGTTTCTGGAGGGTAGTGCAAAGAAACTGCTTTTGGAGACACAAACCTGTGAATGTGTTTTTTTCCAGAACACCGTTTCCCTTTGGAAGTAGTTTATTATAGTCTGGCAGTACAAGAATGTGTTAGCCTTGTTGAGTCAATAGTTCTTTAAGGGAGCCTTCTGGTAGAAGTATTTCCAGTGTAGTACATATATAGTTGCTTACAATTGAGTGGGTTCAAGATTCCAAGAGAAAGGATGTCAAACAGTGGTATAAATGTCCGTGGCTTACAGATGTGACTCTTTTCCTCAGGTTCATTCCGACAGGACCACCCCAGTAGCATGGGTGTTTATGGGCAGGAGTCTGGAGGATTTTCCGGACCAGGAGAGAACCGGAGCATGAGTGGCCCTGATAACCGGGGCAGGGGAAGAGGGGGATTTGATCGTGGAGGCATGAGCAGAGGTGGGCGGGGAGGAGGACGCGGTGGAATGGGGTAAGAGCAAACCTTTTCTCCTTTTACTTAATTTTGCTTCATCCATAGGATTTTCAGTGGGAAGAAGGGACTGAAAGACATAAGAAATTTATTTCCACATTTCCATGGACAATCTGTTGAGGTCAAGCTATCTTCTAAAACATGGAAATGTCATTTCAGTGGCAGTTTGCTTTTTTTCCCTGCCAGTAACCTTCGTTGGGTGTGGGAGAGCAAATAATGGTTTTGAAACTAGAGCTTTCAGTCCCCTTCATGGTGTTCAGAGGTGAGAACCTCTTTGGGTAATAGATTTGGGATGGAACACACACAACCATCTAACAACCTAGGTTTTAACTAGTGAACTTTGAACGGTTGTCTTGAAATACCTGGTGTATGTACTACAGAGAAAGGATGCAGCTGTTTTCCAGTGTTTGTACCCAGAGTTGTTGAACATGATGAAGACTGGCCCCGTAACTCTTAAACCATGGCCTGAGTTGGAGCACAGAACAATCTAATAACTTTTTTACAGAGTAATGTGTCTGAGTATAACATCACTCCCTATTGGAGATTTTAAAAGTCTAATGGTTTGACCATTGTGATTGATGGCACGATCTGGTTTAGAAAACTGTTTAGATCAGTAACGTGACCCTGCTGCCTCTGCCTTCCCTTCCCTCCCTCCTTCCATCCCTCATTTCTTTCTGGTGTCTATACTTTGATGAAGGTGAGGTATGATGTTGGTGGTTAACATAATCCAGATTTAGTTATGTGTGTGTTCTGTCCCTATATAAACTAGTAAAAAAGTTATGCAGAATGTTGTAGGGAGTATAAATTTGATCGGGGTAACTTCAAAGAAAAGCTAGCAATTCTTTTTTATAGAAACAAACTTCAAAACGATTAATTTAACCTATTCACGTACTAGCACATTTCTATACTACTGAAAGATAATTAATGTTTTGTTTATTCTGCATAACTTTAATAAAGTCTTAAGTGAAATCTTTATTGGGAAAAGCTATTTCATAATATGCAAATTTTTATGAATAATTTGACAAAGTAAAAATTGGTCTTCTGATTTGGATATCATTCCATTATAAAGGTTTCACGTCCTTATGGATGTTTTAAAATAGACATAGACACTTGAAATTACTATCATCACGTCTCAAATCACCTAGAATTCTTAGTATTTTTCAATTGCAAAAGCAATTTGAAGTTTATTCATCTTAATACTCCAGAAGTAATGATTCTACTGACTTTGTTAGACTACTATTAGAGGGGCCCATCTTTCTGGATGAGAAGTCTCTCCTGGAGCCATAGAAGAGACCATGGCCTACCCCATAGGTTTTTAACAGACTGTGAAACAGTCTGTTGGATCCTGTGAGGACAGGACACGGGGCAGTTCCCTTTCCCCTTTTTTATTGTGGTGTGGTGATGGTTTTCAGTGTCTGCTCCAGGTAAGGCGCTCAATGTTGTTAACATGCCCTTTTTCATTGCCTCAGTATTTTGATATTTTCATTGGCTGTTAAACGTGGAAACTTTTTAACATGCTTTGTCGCATTTATATGCTACAGGTTACAAAGTGAGAGCCTTGTATACACTTCAATACTTAAAAAGTACCCGTACTCAGTACTCAGCCGGCAGCATAATGAAAAGTGGGACTAGACACGGTGTCCATATGGAGAGGAAAAATATACATAGAATATTTTAAACAAAATGTATTCATTGTATAAATGGAATCCTTCTGTAACTTTGGTAACTGCATACTTGTTGTTTGGTAATGAACCAGAGGAGGTATAATACTCTAGAATTGTGTAACATTAAAGTATAAACTTTGTGTTTGAAGAGAGAGAACATTTTATGGTGTGTACTTTTAAAAGAGAAGCAAAGCTGCATGCAACAGCTTGAAATTAATTGTATATTTAGGTATTAAAGGTGCAATACTGGTTAAGAAAACGTCAGGTCTTCCCACTGGGGAGCTACCCCTTTTAACCCTAGAAAATACTGCCTTTTCCTCTCCCCCAAAAAACCGACAACTCATCTTCCCTCTCCTCTCTCTGTATTATATTGTATATATTGCCATAGTCTTCTTAACTGGTATGTCTATAAAGTTGCACCCCCAGTCCGCTGAGCCTTGGTATTTGTTGTAAATTCTCCTTTTACAGTAACTGTTGAATCCATTAGGGCCCTGGACTGTATGGCTTTATGCTGAAGATTGACTGGATGCGTCCTCTGATGTGTGTTGTAGACATTTAATGTGATTGTCTCCTGCTCTATTATATTGTTACCTGTTAGGAAGCCTAGGGCCTCGTTTGGCTCTCCCTTGGGAGAGGTTGAGGGTGCACCTTTATGAACTTGGAAAGGTTCATCACAGCAATTGTCTCCGCCTTCACAGTTCTACACTAAGCTCCCTGGTGTTTCAGCTGATGGGGTGGGTGTTTGGGTCTAGGGGTTTTTTTTTCCTTCCTTAATTTGCCAAGTATTGCACTATTAATACCAGCCCCTGACATGAAAGAAACCAGCCACACTGGTGTGTCCAATCAAACAAGCAAGGTTGTATATTAAGGAAATTTGAGCGAGCTGCCCTGAAGAAAGGCATAGTGACAAGATGAGAGAGATGCATTGTTTGGAGATGTGTTTAGCCAGTGCCCTTCTTCCCCAAGAGCCCCCGCAAGGCTCAGAGCGGTACTGGCTTTTAAAGGGAAAGGCCTTCATTTCTTCGTTTATCCCCCCAGCAGCGCTGGAGAGCGAGGTGGCTTCAATAAGCCTGGTGGTAAGTTTTTGAGTATTACCATGGATAGTGTTTAAAAAAAAAATACAGTCAGTTTTTAGAAAACTATAATTTTTACTAGTTTCATAAGTGGTTTAAAAATGATCTATACAAAAAAGACTAATGGGTACTGCCGGCATTGTCTTAGGGGTTATAAGGTTAACCTATGGTTACAAAACAAAGGGTAACTTGAAGTATTGAGCAACTGCTTCTATAATATGGGGGAGAGTACAGCTTTAATTTGGTTTATGTGGAGGAAAGGTTTTGGCTTTAATTTAACACTAATTTGGCAAATAAAGCATTAAGAGTGTATTTGGTTAATGGTTTAGAAACAAACCAGCAAAGGAAAAAGAAACCCTAGCAAACTTCACAAACGCTAAAGGGGCACTGCTCCATTTTAGCAGTGCGGATCATTTTGAATTAATGAATCCCCCATCAAATGGTGGTGTAGTAGATAGCTGTGTGTGTTTGTAAGGTTTGTAGCTTGCAAGGCTTGCACTAATAATATCTTATATGATCTTTTCCTGATTGGCAGGACCCATGGATGAAGGACCAGATCTTGATCTAGGTAACTTTGAATTCTTGAACTTTACCTTGTGTTGTTTTGAGTAAATGCCATAGAAATAAAAGTGCAGCAACCTTCCAGAGAGAGAGTTCAGCAGCCTTGTAGACTGATGCCGTTCTTGGCAAAGACAACTTGGGGCTTCCTTTTATAGTTGTTTTAAAGTAACCAAAAATTTCTGTCTTACTATCAGTATGATTGGTAGTTCTCTTGCTTTTGTTATAAATACTGTTTGATAATAATATTCAGTTGCTTAAGAATTCCCTATTCGGTCGGGCGGTGGTGGCGCACGCCTTTAATCCCAGCACTCGGGAGGCAGAGACAGGCGGATCTTTGTGAGTTTGAGACCAGCCTGGTCTACAAGAAC
The DNA here is from genome assembly GCA_028555095.1 of Dicrostonyx torquatus. Taxonomy (NCBI): domain Eukaryota; kingdom Metazoa; phylum Chordata; class Mammalia; order Rodentia; family Cricetidae; genus Dicrostonyx; species Dicrostonyx torquatus. Next base: position 2,500,284 of record JAQHUG010000234.1, on the reverse strand, counting down.
TAGTTCCAGGATAGACTCCAAAGCTACAGAGAAACCCTGTCTCGAAAAAAAAAAAAAAAAAAAAAGAAGTCCCTATTCTTGGCTCCTGATGGGGTGAGGTTGAAAAAAGAGAATTAGCAGTTTGAGGCCAACTTATCTCTCCCCCAAAAAGAAGAAGCCACCATTAATACAGGACAGTAATTCTGTTTTATCTTATTTTCTCTGGAAGGCCTTCCTATAGATCCTGATGAAGATTCTGACAACAGTGCAATTTATGTGCAAGGTTTAAATGACAATGTGACTCTGGATGATCTGGCAGACTTCTTTAAGCAGTGTGGGGTTGTAAAGGTAAGTGGCTAGTGATCAAGTGATCCAGCAGAAATTGAGCCAACAAGACATGTTTGAAATACCAGAACCATGCCAAGGATTATTGATGAAGTTCCCTGATTCTTTTGTCAGTAGATGGGTACCTTGTAGTTTACTCCTTAAAACAGTGTGTGGTGCAAGACCCTGTGTTAAGGCCTGAGAGCTATAGCTCAGTGATGCCAGTGATGGAACACTTGCCTGGTGTACACATGCCCTTGAGGCTACAAAGATAAATAGCTTTTTTGTTTTTGTTTTTGTTTTTTTGTGTGGGGGGGTGTTATTTACTGTTTTTTGTTGTTGTTGTTTTTGTTTTTTTGGTTTGTTTTTTTTTTTTTTAACAAGCTCTCTTGTATTACAGGATAGCCTAATCTTTCTGCCTCTATCTTCCAAGTGTCAGGTTTACAGTCTGGTACTACTGCACAACTGTAGCCAGTTTTTGTAGATGAAAAGTGCTAAGCAGCTGTTGGTTCTTTTACTAAATCTGCTGTTTTGTTGTTTGTTTTTTAATTTAAAGATAAACTTGTCTTTTTCTGTTGAGGAAAAAAATATAGGTTTTTCTTAATATTTCCTGAATAGCTAATTACTTGGAAACATGGTTTCAAATTAATTGTTCAAATGCTTATACAAACATTATGAATAAATTATGTAATATATAGAGGCATTTAAATGCTTGCAGATTTATTTTTCAAAAAGAATTGAAGGTTTGCTAGGATGTCTGAGTTCAAGGCCAGTCTGGTGTGCTCAGACAAACCTAGTCTCTAAGGGAATTTAACGACAACAACAAAAACAAAGAATTAGAATTTTTAAGAATTTTGATTTGTTTTAAGGCACAGTCTCACTATGAAGCTCCAGCTGGCCTGGAACTTACAGAGTGCCACATGCTCTGCCTTCCTAGTGCTGGAATTAAAGGTGTGTACCATACACCTGATTTAAATATATTCTCTAATTACTTGGCTTATAACAATTGAATTCATCCTTAGACTTAAATTTTATTTTCATCTCAAAAGTATGTAATTTCAATAATATTTTATTTCACATTCCTATTAAGCAGCCAGATTCTGAGAATATAATACACGAGTAAATTAGGGCAGGTGTGATGATCCTTCTTGTTGGGGGGGGGGTTGTTCCTGTCCTCCACACACACACACACAACAGGGTCTCTCTGTGTAATAGCCCTGGCCATCCTGGAACTTACTCTGAAGACTAGACAGGCTGGCCTCAAACTCACAGAGATCAGCCTGCTTCTGCCTCCTGGGATTAAATGCGTGAACCAGCGCCTGCCTGATTATGGTGACATACCTTTAATCCCAGCTCTCTGGAGGCAAAGAAGGTAGAGTTCTATGAGTTCAAGACCGGCCTGTTCTGCATAGTGAGACCCTTTCTCAAAAATAACAGCAGCAAAAAGATTGACTTATTATTTTATGAGTGTTTTGTCTGTGTGTGCACTGTGTGTATGTCTGGTACTCTCAGAGGAAAAAATAATAATAATTCCTGGGACTGGAATTATAGTTGTGAGCTGCGATGTGGGTGTTGAGAATTGAACCCAACTGCTCTAAAAGAGCAGCCAGTGGTCTTAACTAATAAACCAACTCTGTCCCTGTATAGATTGAGTGCTAATCCTTGTCTGTTGGAAGTACCTTTTTTCAGCCTTTATCTTGTTCATATATTTATGGTTTTTGGTGACTAGAAGTTCTTTATAGTTTGGTTTGATTTTTGTTGTTGGTTTGTTTTTTGGTTTTTCAAGACAAGGTTTCTCTGTGTAATAAATAATAGTCCTAACTGCCCTGGAACTCACGGAGATCCACTTGCTATCAGATCTGCTCATTGTTGACTTCTTTTCCTTTTTCCTGTTTACAGGCCTCTTGTGACATCTTACTGAAAGGTTTATCCATATGTAACTATTGGCTGGCTGGTACACTTGATTGATTTGTCTAACAGCTTTGTTCTGAGTCTCCATAGCCAGGAAAATAGGTTCTTCTGCATTGTCTGTCTTTATAGTTATTTAAGATCCATATGTTTGTGTAAATGTGGGAGGATACATACACGATCCACAGAATATCTCTAGAGGTCAGAGATCAATTTGAGAATCATGTCTCTCCTTCCCCTTTGTGGGATCCAGGGATTGGTACATGTGTCAGTTGTCTGATCAGCCGTCTTTGCTGTCCAGTCTGCAGTACAGGTTTAACCCCATCTATAACATCTCTGAGTGTTTGTCTCTGTATTGAATGCATGTAGGTGTCCCCAAGAACGCTAGAAGAAGGTGTCTTTGAAACTGGAACTACCAGCAGTTCAAAGTCTGGCATCAATACTGTAAATTGAACATAGGTCCTTTGCAAGAATACCCCATGTTCTCTGTTTATGCATATACACACATTCACCATATGCTGTCATATTTTCTGTTTTCCTATCCACTCTGGGCAAAAGTGAAAGTCCAAATTCTGTGCTTATATTTCATGTTTGAGATCTTATTAGCCAGGTGTGGTGACACTCCAGAGGCAGCGGCAGGCCGATTTCTGAGTTGACACCAGCCATGGCTTCACGGGGAGTTCCTGGGAGGTGGGGAGGGTCTATTGATTACTTCTGTTTAGTTTATTCTATTTAAAAGTGATCTCAATGTGTATATGAAGATAAATGGATGACTTGTAAATCAATGAGTTCTCCACCATGTTAGAGATCAACTCAGGTTGTAGACTTGGCAACATGCTTCTTTACCTGCTGAGCCAGCTTGTCAGTCTCTTCGTGTGTGGTTGGTTGGTTGGTTTTTCAAGATTGTGTGTGTGTCTGTGTCTGTGTGTCTGTGTGTGTGTGTGTGTGTGTGTGTGTGTGTAACAGTCTTACCTGTCCTGAAACTCTGTAGACCAGGCTGGCCTTGAACTCAAACTCACAGAGATTCGCCTGCCTCTGCCTCCTGAGTACTGGGATTAAAGGTGTACACCACCCAGCTAGCTGTTTGGGGCGGGGCTGTATAGAGACAGATACTTATACATACATGAGTATGTGCACATTAGTCCTAGTATTAATTGGGCTAATAATTAACTCTGGTTAAGTCAGTAATTTGCCATTGGTTTTGTTATAATAAAGATTGTGGGACTGGATAGGTTGCTTAGGAGTCAAGAGCACTGGTTCCTTTTCCAGAGGACCTAGGTTCAGTTCCCAGCACCCATATGACAGCTTCACAACTCCAGTTTCAAGGGATCCAACACATAAATAGTGTGCTGACATTCACAGGTAGAATGCTCATTCATTTGGGGCTGGGTAGATGACTTAACAGTTAAAGAACATTTGCTGTCTTCCCCAAGTCCCAACTCTGTAACTTCAGTTTCAGGAGATTTGACATCCTCTTCTGGATTCTGTGATTATTTGCATACATGAGGTATGCATGCGTACATGCAGGCATTCTGGGCTATAAAATCTTTTTAAAATGACATTTTGTTTATATGACTATTTTGCTGTATTCTTTCCTGTGTGTTTGTTTGTTTATTTTTTAATGGTATTGATCGCCAGGCAGTGGTAGCATATACCTTTAAACTTGGGAGGCCAGCCTGGTCTGGTTCAGTTCCAGGACTGCCAGGGGTAGACAGAGAAACCCTGTCATGAAAACAAAAAATGGTGTTGACTGATGCATGTATAATTTTAGGGTTTTTGAGACAGTGTCCCACTCCCTATGGCCCGGTCTTACCTGGAACCAGTGATGATCCTTCTGTTTCACCCTTCTGAGTGCTGAGATTATAGGCATGAGCAACTATACCCAGCTTGCATCATTACTAAGTAATGAAGAGCACTTGCTGCTTTATCAGGTGACCCTGTTTCAGTTCCCAGCACGCACATGGTGAGCCACAGCCATGACTTAAGTTCCAGGGTATCTGACACCCTATGCTGGCCTCTAAAGGCTTACACATATAATTTTTTTTTTTAAGTCTTAATACTGTCAGAGATGGCTCAATGAGATAAAAATGCTTGGTCAGGCAGTGACGACACACACCTTTAATCATACCAGGGCTATACAGAAAAACACTGTCTAGAAAAATATTCACCCCCCCCCCCAAAAAAAAGACAGAAATGCTTGCCACCAATTTATGTGTGTGAATGTTTGGCTTGTTTTGTTTTGATACAGGGTTCATCTGTGTAGTCCTGGCTGTCCAGGAACTCAGTCTGTAGACCAGGCTGGCCTTGAATTTACAGAGATCCACCTACTTTGTCTCCTGAGTGCTAGGATTAAAGGAGTACACCACCACTGCCCTGTAACTATGAACTTCTTTAAGGCTCAGGTGTTACAGTCACATCCTAATTATTGTTTTATCTGTAGATGAACAAGAGAACTGGGCAACCCATGATCCACATCTACTTGGATAAGGAGACAGGAAAGCCTAAAGGTGATGCCACAGTGTCCTACGAAGATCCGCCAACTGCCAAGGCTGCTGTGGAATGGTTTGATGGTATGACGTGCTCCTTATTGCTCTGAATTCTGCTCACTCAGGCATATTTAGGAACTTAGAACAGTGTGTGACCTTCCGAGAGAGCATGTACTATATTGGAAACCATTAAAACACAATTCTCTAAAGTCAAATGCAGAATCATGTACTTAACCTTTTCATGGTATAGGAGGAGGGAGGAATTTGAGAGCTGAAACACTAAGGTGATCTACTGCAGAAGTTGCTCGTCATGTTCCTCTTCAACTGTTAAAGGACATAGACACTGGCCCTGGGTCAAAATATTCCTTTATTGTGTGTTTTATTGCAAAGCTGCCTTGCTCTAGCTCACCTAATGTGTACAGATCCTGGGTTCAGTTTCTAGTGCCATGAGAGAGACATACACAGGAGGGAAAATGTCTTTGTCAATGTACATTGATTGTTTCAAGGCTAACAGCCACCACCAAGTTCTGATAATTAGGCTAGGGCAGTTGCATCTTTTGGGCGGGGAATCTTCAAGACCGGGTTTCTCTGTGTAGACCAGGCTGGCCTTGAACTCAGATCCTTCTGCCCCGCCTCCCAAGTGCTGAGTTTTATCCCCAGGCTGGTTTCAAATGTGGCAGTCTCTCTACCATATGCTAGGATTACAGGAGTGTGCCACATACCTTGCTTAAATAAATATTTAATATTAATTTAATATTTAATAGCCTTTGTTCTCTCTCTTTTTTTTTTTTTTTTTTTTTGCTTGTCATCTAGTCCAGGCTGGCCAAAACTCCACGTGTGGCTATTGATGACTTGTGCTTCCTAATCTTCCAGGCCTACTCTACTTCCAAATGTTGAAATTATAGCCATTAACTAGCTGGCTACCATGCCCACTCTTTTTTTTTTTTTAAATATTTATTTATTTATTATATATACATTATTCTTTCTGTGTGTATGCCTACAGGCCAGAAGAGGGCACTAGACCCCATTACAGATGGTTTTGAGCCACCATGTGGTTGCTGGGAATTGAACTCAGGACCTTTGGAAGAGCAGGCAATGCTCTTAACCTCTGAGCCATCTCTCCAGCCCCCCCATGCCCACTCTTAGACAGTGCTAGGAATTGAACCCAAGCCCTACCAACTGTGATATGTCTCCAATAATACCAGGAAAGATTCTAGAGATTTGAGAGGTCAGGTTTTTATGTTTCAGGAGGTGGACAAGTTCAGTAAGGAGGAATTTGTTGGAAAGTGTCTGCTTGGAGAGGGAAGAATTGAAGTGTGGATGTTCTGTTCTGATGTTCTGTTCTCTTTTTCCAGGAAAGGATTTTCAAGGAAGCAAACTTAAAGTTTCTCTTGCCCGAAAGAAGCCTCCAATGAACAGCATGCGGGGTGGCAGGTCACCTCACGAGGGCAGAGGGATGCCACCACCACTTCGTGGAGGTATTAATTGGGCACTTTAGCTACTTTTGTGTTACTTTTTAAACAGGGTTGGTTTGGGTTTTTTTCTCCAGTAATTTTTGCCCTTGAAGCTTAGTAGAGCAACATTGCATGTTTATACTGTTTGGGTTAACTGGCTAGAAGGGGTGGAAGTTCCTTCCAGCGAACCTCTGCCTGGATGTCAGTTTCATTATATGAAAATGCCATAGTTGGAGGCCACATGGAATTACACAGAAAGAATAGCATTCATGGCCAGCACATTTCCTGTAGCAAAGTTAGAATGAAGAGGTGACTGATTATTGTTGCAGGTCCTGGTGGCCCAGGAGGTCCTGGAGGGCCCATGGGTCGCATGGGAGGCCGTGGAGGAGACAGAGGAGGCTTCCCCCCACGAGGACCCCGGGGTTCCCGAGGGAACCCCTCTGGAGGAGGAAATGTCCAGCATCGAGCCGGAGATTGGCAGTGTCCCAATCCGTATGTACCTCCCCCTTCAGACTGAGAGCCTGCTAGTGGTGTCACCCATTCCCACTTGGGCAGTACTGTTGTGGGACGGGATCTGATTGAGCTGCTGGGGTGCATCACTGCCTGAGACTTTTTGCAGACCTAGTGTTTGGTGCCTGGAATCCCATGATTGTGGACAGAATGTGGTGTGGCTCTCTCCACTTCCCTTTGTTCTGTTGGTGATTTCTGCTGTGGTACAACTCTATGCAGGGGCTGTGGAAACCAGAACTTCGCCTGGAGAACAGAATGCAACCAGTGTAAGGCCCCCAAGCCTGAGGGCTTCCTCCCGCCACCCTTCCCACCTCCGGGTAGGTAGAAGTTTCCTGGAGCCCCTCAGCTTCCTGGTGATTTAGTAGTGTCTGCTTTAGAAGGATTAGCAGATCTACCACTGTGTCCTCAGAGCCTCCGCCTCTACTTCTGACTAACTCTCCTGCCACTATTCTTGCCTTAGGTGGTGATCGTGGCCGAGGCGGCCCTGGTGGCATGCGGGGAGGAAGAGGTGGACTTATGGACCGTGGTGGTCCTGGAGGAATGTTCAGAGGTGGCAGAGGTGGAGACAGAGGTGGCTTCCGAGGTGGCCGTGGCATGGACCGAGGTGGCTTTGGTGGAGGAAGAAGAGGTGGTCCTGGGGGTCCTCCTGGACCACTGATGGAACAGATGGGAGGAAGAAGAGGCGGACGTGGAGGACCTGGGAAAATGGATAAGTATGTGGTGGGGAGAGCGCTGCCCTTCCCAACCTCTGCTGCAGTGAGTCTCCTGGAGCACCTGGGCTCTGTGTCTTTCTTCCTCATTCTAACTAAAGCGGCCCTTTACTTTGCAGAGGCGAGCACCGTCAGGAACGTAGAGACCGGCCCTACTAGAGAGACCTGCAGAGCTGCATTGACGACCAGATTTATTTTTTAAACCAGAAAATGTTTTAAATTTATAATTCCATATTTATAATGTTGGCCACAACATTATGATTATTCCTTGTCTGTACTTTAGTATTTTCACCATTTGTGAAGAAACATTAAAACAAGTTAAATGGTAGTGTGCTGAGTTTTTGGTTTTTTTTTTTTTCTTTTAAAGATGGTTGTTTTAAGACTTAAGAATGGGAACCCCTTGTGAGCATGCTCAAGTATCATTGTGGAGAACCAAGAGGGCCTCTAATTGTAACAATGTTCATGGTTGTGATTTTTTTTTTTAAATAAAATTCCAAATGTTTATAAACTGTCATCCTTCTCAGCCTCTGTTATGCAGTCTCATGTTTAGATTTCTCCAGCCCTTACTGGATGGGAACAGTGACTTGGGGTGTTCTTGAAGGGGTGAACCTTTGGAAACCTGTGCCTCCAGAGTGAGGTGGAATTGGTAGGCTTTACTGCATCGTTTGCACCCTTACTTCTGGAAGACTGAGCCAGCCATCAGGCCTTTAGTCATCCCAACTCCACCTAGCTAAACCCACGGATCATTCAGTGTCTTTACTGAGACAATAGACCTAAATTGCCGTGTCCTCTGCAATGCCAACAGGTCAGTCTTAGTTCCTTTGCTGCCCTTCCTGACTTACAGGGCTTTCACGTGAACCCAGCTGATCTGCCACCCTGTTTGTCTTTCAGATTTTTGAGACAGGGTTTCTCTGTATAGACCAAGCTGGCCTTGAACCAAGATCTGCCTGCCTTTGCCTCCTGAGTGCTGGGATTAAAGGTCAGCTACTATGCCAGGTCCGCACCCTGTACTTTTAACTCAGTTTGGGACCTTTCTTCCAAGAGCTGCCTCTGCTTCAGTCTGACTAGAAGTAGGGTTTGGTTCTTTCACAGCAGAGTATTAGTATCCCCACACCAGCTTCTATATTAGTCTGTGCATTCCTGGACGTCATAAACTGGGCTCCCTTTTCCCATTCTCACCTTTTCTCAGAGGCCAGAGCAGTTTAAGGTCATCCAAACATTTAAAAAAACTCCACCATGGCCGGGCTGTGGTGGCGCACGCCTTTAATCACAGCACTCAGGAAGCAGAGGCAGGCGGATCTTTTGTGAGTTTGAGACCAGCCTGGTCTACAAGAGCTAGTTCCAGGACTGGCTTCAAAGCTGCAGAGAAACCCTGTCTCGAAAAACCAAAAAAAAAAGAAAAAAGAAAAAAGCCATGCCTGGGGCAAATCCACCCTCCCCAAGACTTCTATGATCTTGGATAGTGCCTCACCCACAACCTGCTCTAGATCACTACAGTCAAGAGCCACACAGTGCCTTCAGATAGCTGTCAGATACCATGTCAAATGTCTTAACATGTTAACTCCAAACACCTGATTGGAGAGGTCAAAGAACTTAGCATTTAATCAAGTGTGTTGGTGCACACTCTGGCCAGGACTCAGGAAGCTAAAAAACATCATGAATTGAGGTCACAGTGAGACTCCCAAATACTGAAGCCTGGAGATAGGATAGGGTTCAGTGGTGGAACACTTGCCTCTGTGATGTGCCCGAACACCCAGGTAGTATAGATTCTGAGTCCATAAGACCAGTGGATGCCAGGAGGGAGGAAAGGAAGGACAGCAAATAGAATGTTCAAAATGGCCTTGTGGCCATACACGCTCTTGGCCACACATCACAGATCTTGACAAAAGTGGGTTATGTGGGAAGAGGCTCAGAGTATCCCCTCGGTGCAATCAGAGTTCAGGGCAGCAGTTAGCTTCCCTGCCATCCCATTATGCCTCAGTCCTGAGGGATGTAGGGGTACCACTCAAGGGGACTGCCTTAAGCCTTTTGCTTTGCTGTGTTTTGTTGTAAGATACAGGAAACTGATCATGGTCATGTTCACACAGTGAGTACAATAAAACTGCTGTGCTGTTTAGTTGAAGGCCAGCTAGACAACATCATGGACCCTACTTCAAAACAAATAGGAAACTGGTCATGTGTTCATGCCAGGAGCCATTGCTTTAAGACTATTGTCCCTCGAGGCAGATGGACTCAAGGCATCCCAGAACACAACCCTTTTGTTCTAGTTGTTTCTGTTATATGTGTAGGATCTGCAAGAAACCCAAGGCTACACAGTGGCCCTGAGCTGGCTACCTTGATCATGGTCCCCCAGGGTTCTGGTCACATCCATGAGGTCTGCATTCACTGTTGCCATGTCAGGGAATCCCAATGTAGCTGCCCTGTGGAGCAAGACCCAAACAAGCTCCAGCTCAAGGGAAAAGAGTTGTCTGTTGATCCTCTCTTCAGAAGGTTGGTAGATATCCCCATCACCAAGCCACGCTATTTTTAACTCTGATGTAATGACTACAATCCTATTTTACAGATGAAATCATTAAGGCTTAGTGAGCTTAACTATTATACTTGAGAAGCAGTTTTCAAGATTGAAACACTCCAGGCTGGAGGGATGCCTCAGAGATTAAGAGCACTGGCTCCTCTACCAGAACACCTGGGTTAGTTCAAGTCCCAAGACCACATGGTGGCTCACAACTATCTATAATGAGATCTTATTCCCTCTTCTGGCCTGCAAGTGTACATGTATACATAATATACACAATATAAGAATGCTGTATACATAATATTTTTTTTAAACTTTTTATTTAACTTTATTTTATGTGCATTAGTGTGAAGGTATCAGATCCCTTAGAACTGAAGTAACAGACAGTTGTAAGCTGCCATGTGGTTGCTGGGGATTGAACTCAGGTCGTCTGGAAGAGCAGCCAGGGTTCTTAACCATTGAGCCATCTCTCCAGCCCCTACATAGTATTTTTTTTAAAAAAAAGATTGAAACCTTCCATCCTACAAGGAAGCTTAGATTGAAACCTTCCATCCTACAAGGAAGCTTTTTTTTTTTTTTTTTTTTTTGTGGTTTTTCGAGACAGGGTTTCTCTGTAGCTTTGGAGCCTGTCCTGGAACTAGCTCTTGTAGACCAGGCTGGTCTTGAACTCACAAAGATCCGCCTGTCTCTGCCTCCCAAGTGCTGGGATTGAAGGCGTGCGCCACCACCGCCCGGCACAAGGAAGCTATTTAAACAAGAAGATAACTCAAAATAGATTCAGAAAGTCTCTGAAACAGACCAAATTCACTAGGCCCCTTTCTTCCCACCAGGGTAAGCAGAGTCAGGTTGCAAAGAAGACTCTCAGACAAGCTGAGCTGAAAGGAGACCTGAAAGAAGTAGAAACCAGCTGAGCTAGCTGCCTAGAAGAGATTTAGACCAACTGAGGCCTGGACAGGACTCTCCAACCTGTTGAGCTGCCTGCAGGCTGTGCTCCAGGTTCCCAGCTTTGTGAGCCGTCGCTCATGCTCGATGGGCTTTGGTGACGCTGATGTCTTTGAGTCATTTCTGCTCCTGTAAGTAACTCCAAGAGAAACTGAACTTTTGTGGTATCTGTACCTCAGTCTGTCACGGGTCTCTCCTATGTCCAGAACCCTGAAGGTGGATACAAGCAGGAGGCAGATTCCTGCACAGCTGCTGGCTGCACTTGTACCTCAACCTCCCCAATCCTCAGTTTCTCAAGATCTACAAAACTCGTATGGGGCTGGCAAAATGACTCAAGGGATAAGAGCTCTTGCCACCAAGCTACAAAACCCAGGACTGCACATGGTGAAAGGCAGAAAAAAAATTCCCAAAAGCCTGCCTTCCATGCATACGCACGCACGCACACACATACACACACAGATGTAATAAAAAGTATCTATGTAGCAGATTATTGCTGGGTATGATGGCTCATTACGGCTTGTTCTAGACCAGGTCATTTCTCAATTCCTTATTCCTTCACTTAGTATTTAATCGCCACATCCAACTCCCCCACCTCTGGTCCCTCCCTCCGTCCCTCCCTGCCGGTTGTTGTTCAGCAGCTCTCCCCCAACAGTGCTGGGATTAAAGGTATGTGCCACCAACGCCCAGCAATAACAATTTAATAATAATAAGCCCCATCTACAACGTCCATGACTTTGAAAAGCACAGGTCCTGCGACCTGCCCTCATGTCTCTACCATTCCAGCCTTGCAAACCTGCCCACCTTTCTTTCTTCCCTATTTCCCCCCTTCCTTCCCTTCTTTTTTGAGACAGGCTCCGTCAGTGTGAAAAACTCTCCCTTTAGCTATGTCCCAGATTACTCCTTCACCTCCGTCCTTGACCCGAGTTAAAATTACAGTTTTTCCACACGCCCACAGGTTCCAGACTCTTCCCCTCAGTACCTCTTCCTCTCTCAAACCAGGGCTGTTTTCCTGACAACTGAGCTGGCTTTTGGGTGACACTTGGCTCACAGTAGATGCTCAACAAATGCCTGAGATCCTTGAGAGTGTAACAGTCACGATCAAGCTGCTACTCCCTCAGCTTCTCTCCTGGAGATGCCCTTCCTAGAGGTGATTCCACAGTCTTCAGGTCTAGGGAGCACAGTGGGAGCTTTATGAAAGCTGAGGGCATCCAAGTAGTTGGCGGTGACCAGCCCGTTGGGCGACAGTAGGGGGCAGGATTCCCCAGATCTTCTGCTCTCCTCCTCAGGCGTGGAGTTGCCCCTGCCACGCCCCCTCCGTAGCCTAACCCGTACCCACCTGCCTATCCCTGAGCCCCAATGTCCTGGTCCCCTAAGCTACTGTCTCTGGGTCATCCTGGAGGAAGGGTATCGGGTTATCTGGCCTGCAGAGGTCCACCAGGGACGGAGGTGACTCTGCAGTCTGGGCCCCTATCGCTTCCGGGAAGGCCACTGTCGCGGAGGGAGGACAACTAAAAGAGTCCGAACTCTTCCTCGGGAGATCCAGGACTGAGGCAGTGACAGAGGCGCCGAGTCAAAGATCAAGAGGGCGTCTTCGCGCGCCTCGGGGTCTAAGGGTCGAGAAGGGCGCGGCCCCTTTAAGAGAGCCGCCCCGCCCCTTCCTGGCCGGATCCGAATTCCAGGGGGGCGGGGCGGAGCCGGCGCCGGGATGCTGCGAGCTCGGGCGGCGCCTGTGTGCGGCGGCGCGGCCCGGCTCCGGCCCCGCCGGGGCGATGCTCCGCGGGGTGGCGGGGTGAGCCAGGTGAGCGGAGGGGACTCCCAGGACCCCTGTGCAGGGTGCTCGGAGGTGGGCTGGGCTGGGCGGGGCCTCCGCTTCTCAGAGCTGTGTGACCTTGACCGGCCACGCACCCTCTCTGGACCAGGCCGCGAGCACTGCGGAGGCTCGCGGGGCTCATTCCGAGGGGCTCATTCCGGGGGCGGCTTCTCCCAGAAGGCAGGGCCTGCCTGGGCGACCCGATTCTTCCACCCATTGCTCCGCGACCTTCTGCCAGCGCTTGCCTTTTCTGCGCCTCAGTTTCCTCATCTGTAGAATGGAGGTTGCGTCGCCGCGCAGCCGGTGGCGCGGCCCTTAGCGGAGGGGTGAGGGAAAGGCGGGGACTTCGTGAGGGCTCTGGGCTGAGCAGTGGAAACTGCCCCTCTGTGGTCCTGCCTGGGCGAGGCCCCTCTCCTGTCCCTCCCTGCCCACATGCCTTTAAGTGGCATTTCTTCCCCGCGGGTGCCAGCCTGTCCCTAGCCACCCACCCCTCACGAGCCAGACAGCAAACAAACACTAAGATGGTGTAAATTTCATTGAGCGCTTTGGAGCAGGCTGCAGAGGTAAGGTCCATGCGGGTCTCCACGGCAATCCTGATCTTTGTTTCCTGCCTACAGTGACTCCACTGGCCCTGGGCATGGCGGACCCAGTGGCAGGCATCGCGGGCTCTGCAGCCAAGAGTGTGCGGCCCTTCAGATCCAGTGAGGCCTACGTGGAAGCCATGAAGGAAGACCTGGCCGAGTGGCTCAATGCCTTGTACGGTCTAGGTCTACCCGGTAGTGGTGATGGCTTCCTCACAGGGCTGGCCACAGGCACAACCCTGTGCCAACATGCCAACGCTGTCACCGAGGCTGCCCGGGCTCTGGCTGCTGCCCGCCCAACCCGAGGTGTAGTTTTCCAGGCACACAGTGTGGCGCCTGGCTCCTTCCTGGCCCGAGACAACGTGGCCACTTTCATCGGCTGGTGCCGGGCCGAGCTGGGTGTGCCTGAAGTGCTCATGTTTGAGACAGAGGACCTGGTGCTGCGCAAGAACGAGAAGAGTGTGGTGTTGTGCCTGCTGGAGGTGGCCCGGCGCGGGGCGCGCCTTGGCCTGCTAGCCCCGAGGCTGGTACAGTTTGAGCAGGAAATTGAGCAGGAGCTTCAGGCTACCCCTCAGGTATCCAGCGTCCCTGCTGCTCAAGAGGGTGCCATGGAAATTGTGGCTGCACCGGGGGCTTCCACCCGCACACCGCGTATGACACCCAATGACCTTCGGAACCTCGATGAGCTGGTGAGTCTTCTGAGACACACACTGGGTGGCCCCTGCCCACCCTCACATGGGGACCAGATGGCAGAGCTAATGCCCACCCCATCCCTGAGCCTCTGGGGGCCCTCTCTCTGCAGCCTGCCCCACAGAAAGGGTGGTACATATGGTGACTGCTGGGTGTATACCTGGACACAAAAAAACTGATAAGCCCAGAGAGGCAGAGTTAGGCCACACAGCGCAGCTGTGTCTGAGCAGATAAAACCTCAGCTTCTGGCATGAGCTCTTCTTTTTGTATTCAGTGAGCAGCAGCAACAGAATTCGGTGCATTTCTTCATTTGGAGGACTGTGACTGGGGCATCTTTTTGCACACGGGTGCTAGACAGACCCATCAGCAACCTCAGGCCGAGCGTCTGCTGCCCCTGGCCTAGGCTAGGTGCCCACAGTATCTGGGGAAACCTCAGCTCTGGTGCCCAGATGGAAAGCCTAGCCCCGTTATGGCTGCTGCTGGGAACAGGAAATGCTATTGGAGCATAGGAGGTCCAGGCTTCCAGCTCCCTCCTCCTTTCCCAAGACCTAGGTGTCCCTGCCACCCCCGCAGCTCGACCAAGAGTTTCTTTCTTATCAGGAGCTTAGGATCACGATGTGCCTTTCTGAGAGTCAGGCGCAGGGTGGCTGTGGGCAGAATGGACACCCTGTCCACACCCACACCCAGCCCGGGCCTGGGTCTCCCAAGGCTCCACCTGCCAGTTCCCTTTGATGCCTCTGTTGGTAGGGAGGATAGACTTCCCACATAGCCAGCTTGTCACCGCTGCCTCCATTGACATGCGTGCTTGCCAGGCCTTTGTGCCTGTCGGTGCGGTGCGTGTGTCCCACATGGTACCCCTGGTTGGGATGCTCAGATGGGAGCATGGGCCTCCTGTGCTCATCCTGGCCTGGCTGTGAATGGCTCCAGGACTCTCGTGGGCTTAAGGCTTCTCAGGGTGTTTCTTCCAGGGGATAGTCCCTGGCCTGATTGCAGCCCTATCCTCTCATTCTAGTTGGCCTCCAGAACTCTCAAGAGACAGTGAGCTGGCAAAAGGTCCTGTGTGGGAGGGAGTGGGCACTTCCTCCTGTCCTGATCCTTGACCTTTGGCCTCCCGTCTTTGGCCTCAGGTAAGGGAGATCCTGGGACATTGCACCTGCCCGGACCAGTTCCCCATGATCAAGGTCTCCGAGGGGAAGTACCGAGTTGGAGACTCCAGCATGCTCATCTTTGTGAGGGTAAGTGGGGAAGGAAAGGGCAAGTCCAGCCACCCAGGGCGTGTCTAGGAGGCCCACAAAACCTGCCCTCTGACCTGCAGGTGCTGAGGAGCCACGTGATGGTACGCGTGGGTGGCGGTTGGGATACACTGGAGCACTACCTAGATAAGCATGACCCATGCCGCTGCTCGTCTACTGGTAAATGCCGGGTGGGAGTGTGGGACACCGGCAGGGAGGGACTGGTCTCTGAGGCCCTGAGCTCACTTGCAGCATCCATCCCCACAGCCCACCGTCTGCCCCCACAGAGGGCAGGGACTTTCTCCCCACGGAGGGGATCACCCACTCCTAGTCCCCGCCCTAGTAGTCCAGTCCCTGGAAGTGAACGCCGGAGCTCCCGGCCAGAAATGACCCCCATCAGCCTGCGAAGCACAAAGGAGGGGCCTGAGGTCCCGCTCAGGTGAGAAGCTGGAAGGCCGAGAAGCTACCGGGGCTGGTGGGGGAGGGGCGTCCGCTTGGGTGCAGTGACTCACACCCTGGGAAAAGTTCCCGTGCGTGGGGGCGGGCCTGGCTTTCCATCTCCATGGTAACCCAGACAAACCAACAACACAGCTGGGGCGGGCTCCAGGCGGTGGCCCTTCCTACCCAGACTTCGGAAACCTGGGACGGGGAGTAGCGGCCTCACCCGGAATACTCACTTGTCCCTGGAAGTCCCCTGGCCAAGCCCAAGCCTCGCCAGCTCTCCACCCGCGCGCCAGTGATCCGCATCTCTCTCGCTCCCCACCTCAGGTCCCGAGATCAGCTGCCCCCACTCCCCCGCTCCCGCCGCTACTCCGGGGACAGTGACTCCTCCTCAGCCTCCTCTGCCAAGAGCGGCTCCCTAAGTGCCCGCAGCGACGACACCGCCACTAGCTTCAGGAGGGAGCAGCCCAGCCACCGGCTGACCTCTGGCCTCCCCGCCTCCCCGAGACGGCCACCCACCCCTCGCAGCCAGTCTCGAGACCGGCTGGACCGGGGACGGCCCCGCATGGCCCCGGGAGGCCGAGGTGCTCAGCTTTCGGCCTCCAGCCCCGTGCGTCGCGCCCGTAGCCAGAGCCGCGAGGAACAGGCGGTCTTGATGGTGCGCAGGGACCAAGACGGGCAGCACTCGTGGATAGCCCGGGGCAGGGGTGGCGGGGGACCGGGGGGTTCTGGAAGGAGCACCCCACAGACTCCGCGTGCTCGCAGCCCTGCGGCGCCCCGGCCTTCCCGGGGCCCCAGCCCGAGCCCAGAGCTGGCTGCCATACCCGCCAACGTTTTCCGCACGCCGCTGCAGCTTGATCCTCAGCAGGAGCAGCAGCTGTTTCAGCGACTGGAAGAGGAATTCTTGGCCAATTCCCGAGCCTTGGAGGCTGCCGCCAGCCATACCCCCATAGGACCAGCCCCTGACCCCCCAGCTCCGGACTCTGCTTACTGTTCGTCCAGCTCTTCATCTTCATCACTCAGTGTCCTGGGTGGCAAGTGTGGCCAACCCGGGGAATCAGGCCGCACAGCCAATGGGCTGCCCACACCCCGCAGCCAAGCTCTGTCCAGCTCCTCTGATGAAGGCAGCCCCTGCCTTGCTGTAGGGGGGGCAGTGGATGCGACCAGCTCTCTAACTGGCCCAGAACCGTCTCTGACCTTGGCAAGGGGGCGGGTGGACACACAACCAGACCGTAAACCCTCACGCATTCCCACACCTCGGGGACCCCGCCGCCCATCAGGACCCATGGAGCTCGGGGCTTGGCATTCCCTGCAGTCGGTCACCCCAAGGACCCAACCAGATTCTTGAATGTGATGGACCGGCTCAGCTGCACCCATACCCCATTCCATGTTCTTTGTGGCCTTAACCCCTTTGCACCAGGGACCCCCTTTCCACCTCTTGAGCACCAGACCTCATGGGACCAGACCCCACGGGACCACATGGCACAATGGGACACCTGTTGTACATTCCGGTTTCAGGGATGAGTGTTGCTATTTAATTACTAATATTATTGAATGCCTTAGAGGATACTGGGCCAGCCTGGTGTCCTGCGGACCTGTGGTCCAGTAAACAGAACCTCTGTCAGTAAAGTTTTGCTCCAGCTCCTGGTTTTTTTTTTGTTTTGTTTTTTTTTTTTTGGTTTTTCGAAACAGGGTTTCTCTGTGGCCTTTGAAGCCTGTCCTGGAACTAGCTCTTGTAGACCAGGCTGGCCTCGAACTCACAGAGATCCGCCTGCCTCTGCCTCCCAAGTGCTGGGATTAAAGGCGTGCGCCACCACCGCCCGGCGATCCAGCTCCTGTTTTGGGGGGACTGAGCCTTCATTATATGTTGGGATTCTAGAGTTAACTGCCTCGAGGCCAAACCTCAACGCTCCGACCTGCCTAGTCCAGAACAAGAAACCCTTAAATTGTGTATTTAAATTGTTTTTTATTACCTGGTAAGGCATGACTTAAAAAGTAGCTCCAATAGTCAACACTGGAGAGGCAGAGGCAGGTGGATCTTTGTAGTTCGATGCCAGTCAGGCCTATGTCGTGAGACCCTGTCTCAAAAAGCCAAAAACAGAAGGTATTTCCACTAAAGCGCCAGGAGCTGTACGAAAGCTTCCAGCCATGTTCATATTCAAGTCCTTTCCATCAGTGATTGTGACCCAATAAGGTCTCAGATAAAATTGATCTTGTTGAATGATTGGGGGTTGGCTGGGTCCAATCAAGTTCAAAGAAAAGCCTGTCGGCTAGGAAATTGGGTGGGAGCAGGTTTTATGAGATTTCCCGGTCCATTCCAGTCACATAAGGCTGCAGCGCGCTGGATGCAGCGCCCCCTGCAGTCGTAGGGCCGGATGCGCAGGACGTGTGCGCACTAGAGCACAACGCAGAAGCTCTCGGAAGAGACGCAGCACGTGCCAATTGTATTTGGCTGAGCACTCGAGGTAGCCGCAGCGCCAGCCCCTGCGTACTAGAGTGGCCAGTGCACGACGAGGTCCGAAGCGCAGCCGCTGACGGTCCCGCTTGTTGCCTACCACGAGGATGGGGGCCTCTGGCGCGCCTGCCGGCCTGGAGGCCGAATAGATATGAGAGACGCAGTGCTGGAGACTCCATGGCCAGAGGAACTCTCCCCATGTGTACAAGTGCAGGCGGGTCCCTTCGTACTGCCAGAGACCCCCCGGGTATGCCACAGAGGCTCACACAGCAGGAGACCTCCTCGTGGGCACAAAGTATGATCCAAAAGCACCCCAACCAGAACTACCCGCTCCCCTAAGCAGACCTCCACCGCCAGCCAAGACCTCACCTGTTTTCTGCTATGCGCTGCCTCAGGGCTTTCACATAATCGAAACTGTCGGGGCTGCAGATGTCGTAAACCAGCACAAAGGCGTCCGTGTCCTGCAAGCTCCATTCTTTAGGGTCTGGCCACTCCTGGGGGTAGAGACTAAGGTTTACAGCTGGACATACTCCAAAACCCCATGGTTCCTCCTCAGATCCCATCACCTCCCAAACTCTGTCCGCACCCTCCCTCAGTCTAGATTTCCCAGGCGTGCCTGGATCTTGTCAGTCCGGACCTCTTCCTCTGTCCTATACAACCACTGCTGCCTCTGATTGCCAGGTGCGAAGCCCGGAATCGGCCTTCCACCAGCCAGCAGATGGTTCCTGTGACTGTCCCGGTGCAGCTGGACAGGTGAAGCCTCTGGCCTAAGCACCTGCTGCTCTTTTCCTTTGCAATATTCGTACGGCTTCTTTTATCCATTTAGCCTCCCAGGTGTGGCTCAACTGCCAACCCCTCTGGGAAGTCTTCAAAGGCATCCAGCGCCAAAGACTAGAAGTCTGTCTGGGACTTTTTCACAAATCACTGAGTTTTTGATCCAGGGCACAAGAATGAGGGAGTAGTGGCCCCCTCTAGAAAAGATGCTCCTGGCCGGGCGGTGGTGGCGCACGCCTTTAATCCCAGCACTCGGGAGGCAGAGGCAGGCGGATCTCTGTGAGTTCGAGACCAGCCTGGTCTACAAGAGCTAGCTCCAGCGCAGGGCTCCAAAGCCACAGAGAAACCCTGTCTCAAAAAAAAAAAGAAAAGAAAAGATGCTCCTGTATCTATGCCTGGCCCAGTCTATCACAGCGGCTCAGCTCAGCACAGTACTGTGCCACACGCCACCAGCCCAGGCAGGCAAGAAAGACACCAGAACTCACGGTGACAAGAAACAGCCACGGGGTGCCTCTAGTGCAGGAGGCTCCCATGCGGTACAGCAAGGCATACCCTTCAATTCCGTAACACACTGGGGCGCCCTGGACATGCACGTGGACATGCACGTGGGAACCAAGCAAGCAAGCGCGCGCGCGCACACACACACACACACACACACACACACACACATACACATCGCTGGCCACCTTCGAACCGCTACCTCGAGACTTCTGGGGCTTGAGCTAGGGCCAGCGGCGTCACCATCGCGGATACTCAGGTCGTACACAGCGCCGTCGAGCAGTACGGCGGGCCGGTAGAGGCGGGGACCATCTGTGGGCCGGTGGCGCTCGGGATAGTCACCGAACAGGAACTGGCGGATGATGGCAGTCTTGCCCACTCCCGGAGCACCCAGAACAGCCACACGCAGGCTGCCGCCCATGGCTGGCCCGCGCCCCCACGCCCGGTGCCGAGGAGCTTCATGAGCCGGCACCGCGCCGTGCGCGCCCTGCCGAAGACACCCGCGTCGCGCCGCCTGCAGCACCTGGGCAGTAAGAGGCCAGGACCGAGGACCGAGTGGGCAGACGAACCCGCAGCCCCGCTGGGAGAGCGCACCGGGCGCGGCGCAGACCCGCCCCCGCCCGCAGCTCTGTCCTCTTCCTCCGGCGCCGGGAGCCGCCGCCCCAACCGGCCGCGCGGGAGAGCAAGCGATCAGGGCCTCTCGGAGGCGGCGATGAGGTAACCGCCCGCCCCGCCCCTCCCGGGGAGGGTCAGGGCTCAGTGACTGCCGCCCCGTTAGTGCCTAGTCCCGCAGGTGGCAGCATGCTCCCCTAAACCGTTCCAAAACAGAAGCCCCTGGGCGCCACCTTCCTGTTTCTCCAACACCGCTGGCTGCAACCAGGCTGTTGGCCCAGCCCAGGCCCTTGGAATCAGGCCACCTGGGGTCAGACCCGGCCTCAGGCTGAGTGACCTTGGACCAATCTCCTGGATCTCTTTCCCCTGCTAGCAGTGAAGACCCGTGGCTTCAAGGCTTCCTCCTATTTCCTGAGACCCTAAGCGCCAGATTCTTTTCTGAGCTTTACCCTGCGTCATCTTTGAACCTGAAACCTTAACCTGGTATTCTTGGTTTAGAGAGGAGGAAACTGAGGCTGGAGAGAGGTATCTCCAAGTAAGAACAGTGGAAGAGAGGGCAGTGGAACCCTGGTCCGAACCTGCATCTCCTCTGAGACCCTTCCACCTTCATTACACCCACAAGGGCAAATGACCAGAAGAACAGTGTTTCAAAGGACGAGCCTGGAGGGAGGTGGGAACAGATGGGTTTGAACCCGCACACAAATCTCTACTCAGAAGCTCAGCCCAAAACCATTGCCTCAAGAGGTTGGAGGTGCAGAAACAGATCCAGATTCAGGTCACTGCATAGAGTCCCTTACAGGGAGGCATCATGCCATCTGAACTGGCAGGCTCCAGATCCCCCTCCGTGGGCAAACGCCGAAGCTCCTCAGTTTGGAAAGTCTGGGTTTGCCCAGCCTCCATCTGGCTCTGCCATCTCCACACATTAGGAAGAACTTCCAAGCCACTGCCCTCCACTCAGATACTGGGAATGCAGACACGTGACCTCCCACTAACCGAGGGGGTCATTCAGTCACCTATTCAACAAGTACGTCAAGTCTAGCCTGCTGCCAGCATAGTGAAATGAACTAAAAAAAAAAAGTCTCCCCCTTAGAAGGCAAGGCTCTAGAAGTACTTAGAACTAGGGCTCTAAAGGCCTAAAGGCATTGACCGTGCATCCACTAGCTGAAGAAAGGGCAGGAGAAACTAACCTGTGAAGGGGGAGGAGGCAGACCCTCCCACAGGAAGCAGGTGTCAGCTGCCAGGGGTAGTGCTAGAAGGCTGGATTATCTTCTTGTCCCAGAGCAGACCTACGCCTGGTCTGGCTCCTTCCTGCTTCAGCCACTAGGGACTGTACGGCGGCGATATTCTAGGCCTTTACATTCAGACGAGCGACAGCTGGCTCCACCACCATCCCCCTTCCCCCTTCTTGCTGAGTTTCCCTAGAATGACTCCTCTTCCGTTTAAAGGTTTTCAGGCTTCTGGGTTTTACGAGCTGCTTCCAGAAACAAAGAAGTAGATACATTCCCTTCCTCTTACCACACAGCGGGGAGCAGGGCAGACACCAGGCTGGTCTTTGGGGTTGTGTTGCCTTAGGGCCCAGCTCCGGAGTTCTCTAAAACTAAAAGATTCCTTTTTTTGGCTGAATGCCCATGGCTGAGCTTCCTGGGAGTCGCAACCGACACTGTGGGTGGGGCATCTCTGGCCCCCAGTGAGATTTTGAATCCTGTGTTTATCTGTTTTGTTTTGGTATTTTGAGACAGGGTTTCTCTTTGGAGCCTGTCCTGGAACTAGCTCTTGTAGACCAGGCTGGCCTCGATCTCACAGAGATCTGCCTGCCTCTGCCTCCCGAGGGCTGGGATTAAAGGCTTGTGCAAGCACTACCCAAATGTCTGTTTTTGAAAGGACGCCTGGTTGGCCTCAAAATTTTAATCCTGCGCCAGTCTTTCAGCGCTGGGATTAAGTGTGCAGCACTATACCCGGCCTGCGTGTTCTTAGAACCGTGTGGAAGATGCTATTCTTGGGACGCCCCCCAGGACCCCACAAATCCCTTGCACACCAGAGTTACCAACAGCAGTTCACACTTATCTAGGCTGGTGTAGTGAAGCGCTGAGCTCAGCTCTCTGCCCATCGGAGCCAGAGGGAGGCAGTCATGTCACCTAAACTAAGCCCTGAGAAACAAAGCACCAGATAGGGGAGTGGTCTGGCGAGCAGCTGAGCAAGCCAAGGAATTTTAATAATTTAAAGTTATTTTCCGGGGGCTGGAGAGATGGCTCAGAGGTTAAGAGCATTGCCTGCTCTTCGAAAGGTCCTGAGTTCAATTCCGAGCAACCACATGGTGGCTCACAACCATCTGTAATGGGGTCTGGCGCCCTCTTCTGGCCTGCAGGCATACACACAGAAAGAATATTGTATACATAATAAATGAATAAATATAAAAAAAATAAAGTTATTTTCCTAAATAACTTACCTTTCCCAGTTTGCTGCCCTCGCCTCTCAGGCAGCAGTGTGAAGGTCACGCTCTATTTTTTGTTTTGTTTTTTAAGACTTATCTTAAGAGCCGGGCAGTGGTGGCGCACGCCTTTAATCCCAGCACTTGGGAGGCAGAGGCAGGCGGATCTTTGTGAGTTCGAGACCAGCCTGGTCTACAAGAGCTAGTTCCAGAGCAGGCTCCAAAAGCCACAGAGAAACCCTGTCTTGAAAAACCAAAAAAAAAAAAAAAGATGCGGCCGTGAGATGCTGTGTGTCTACATAGTGAGCAGGCACCCATGTTGTCCCGTTCTGTCAGTCGTGAGGACCAAAGTGGTACCCTGAATAGTAACGAGCACATTCAGACCCAGGGGTTGGTTCCTTACTCTGTGTTCAATGACAGGAACCAGGCTCTTTGAGAAATGGCTATAAGGTTGGGACAGGACAAACACAGCCCAGAATAGCCTGGGCAGTCAGGAAAAAAGGAAATGCCAAAACAAATAAATTAGCACAAGGATGGTGTGTCAAAGGGACAGAGCAGGACAGGAAAGGGCTCCTGGGGCCTGGAGCCACTGAGGACCTGAGCTGCCATGCCCAGCCCCCACATCAAAAGCTGGGTGAGGCAGTGTGTCTGTAACCCCCATGCAGAGGAGGTGGGGACAGGAGGATCCCTAGACTTGGACATACCATCTCAAAAAAAAAAAAAAAAAAAAAAAAAAGATGGAGCTTGACTTTCACATGTGTGCATGCTGACGCCCCCATGCACACACACAAATGAACACATACACACAAATACATAACAACCAAAAAACAAACACAAAAACTGATCCGTAAGTCCAAACTGATAAAAAAAGATTGAATATGCAAACAATCCCAAGAGAATAAACTTATTTTTCTCTCAGAAGAGTTTCAAAGATTGTATGTACCCTGCCCCCCTCCCCCCGTGTTCTGTGTCCCAGAGCACTGGGTCACTGATTTGTTTCCAGAGAGAAGAATCTGGGTGCCTAGGGCTGGGGGTGGCTCGGTGGCATAGCACTTGCCTAGCCTGGTCCTGGCTGCATCCCCAGCTCTGGAAGGACAAAGGGAAAATCAGAAGGAAGCTGAGCATAGTGGTGACTCAGGCCTTCATCCAGCACTAGGGAGGCCGCGGAAAGAGGATGCCAATGCCAGTTCAGGCCGGGGCTGCCCTGTGTAGAGAGGAGGACAGGGTGGGGAAGGAAGGAAGGAAGGAAGGAAGGAAGGAAGGAAGGAAGGAAGGAAGGAAGGAAGGAAGGAAGGAAGGAAAGCAAAATCAAGGCAGCTAGATTTGTGGCCTAGCATATGCAAGGTTTCTGTTTAATCCCCAGCATGGTAGAAATGTATAAACAAAGTTTATTTAGTTATTATTTTGTTTGTTTGTTTGAGCCCAAAGTGTCATGTAACCTCCTGAAGTCAGAAATCAATGCATGTGCTAGAATATTCAAGAAGCGTTTTTCTTTCTTTTGAGACCAGGTCTTGTTGTATAACATTGGCTGGCCTGGAACTTCTGGACTAACCAGATGTGTCCCTGTGATCTGGTCTTTGTTTACTTTTTCTGTGCTGTATGAGTGCTATACACACACGCATGCTAGCACAAGCATCCAGTGTGTGCACTGAAGCCAGAGGAGGAGGTTAGATGTCCTCTCTGCCATTCTCTGAATGAGTCCTTTCAAAAATATTTTATTATTTTTAATTTAAAAATTTTTATGTGTGCAGCCAAGCATGGTGGTGCACACTTTTAGTCCCAGTACTCAGGAAGCAGAGGAAGGTGGATCTCTGTGAGTGCCACGTCAGGCTGGTCTACACAAGGGGACCTGTCTAAAAAGCAAAACAATGAAACTAACACAACAAGTGTGTGTATGTGTGAGAGTGTGTGTGTGCGCGCGGGATGTGGTGGAGATCACAGCCAGGGCCTCGTACAACCTACATAAGTTCCTTACTACTTGGGTATACTCAACCCCTCTCTAAAAACAATGTAAACAGGTGGGACACAGAGGATGCTGTTTTGGGTTTTTTGTTTGTTTGTTTGTTTCTTCTTTTCTTTTTTCCTTTTTCTTTCTTTTTTTTTTT
>JAQHUG010000234.1:2391210-2456621 GCA_028555095.1 Dicrostonyx torquatus | reverse complement strand
ATAGCAAGGTTATCATTCTTCTCAAGCCTTTTATTTCTTTCTCAACCCTGTCCTCGTGTCTATGTCTTTCATCACTGTTATTTGCTAGTGAGAAAGATGAAGACTCCCTTTCATGGTCTGAACCATTTTCTAGCCTGTTGAAATTATTCTGTTCTGAAAAATTATCTAGCAGCTCCTCAGATGGGGCTGATGTAACTTTTTCTTGCTGGTCAGAGTCTACATTCACTTTCCTGTATTAGCATCCATAAATAAGGTGTATCTTCCAGAATGCTTTCTGGTCCATAATTACAATAATGGTGTTGGATTCTCATCCCTACTTCTTTCCATACAGCTGTGTCTAATGTCCTACGCTCAGTAAAGCGAGGGAGAAATAAAATATATATTTATGGAGAGATTTATGGGGGGTTCTGGAACAGAAGGATTGAACAGAGGGAGAAAAAGAAGGAATAAAGGGAGGGACAGCTAAAACTAAGGGACATTTGAGAGGGCATATAGAAACCTACTACAGAAGAAGATTCTTAATATATATCAGAAATCTAGATTAACCGGTTCAATGACTGTTTCAGGTACTAGCTGAAGATAAAGTTAGATTATAATCTTGAGAATAATCTTGAGAAACAGGGAGTTACCCCCTTGCAATTATCACTGGTATTTTCGGAATTTTCCAATGACGCCCTCCCTACCCCCTTTGGATTACTGGGTTGTGGTTTCCTCCCTTAAAAACCCATTCTCCCAGCTACTTGAGGTTGAACTCCTCCCCTGTGTGGGATATGAGTCTTGGCCCCAGCACTGGTACTTGTCAATAAACCTCAAAACCTCGTGTGATTGCAGCAAGGACGGTCTCTCGTGAGTTTCTGGGGGTGGGGTGGGGCGTGTTATCCTGAGACTTGAGTGAGAGTCTCCCTGATCTGGAGGTCTTTCAAGAACCTGGGACTAGGTATCCATGGACGTAGGGGAAGACCACACATTACTGTTTTGCTGAAGGAATGTAGCAATAAAATGATTCCCAACAACAGTCTGCTACACTCATACATCAGTGGTTTGCTCAGGCACCATTAGAGAAGCTTCCATCTGCAGTAGATGGGCACAAACCAAGATCCACAGCTGGACACTGTGCAGAGTGAGACCTTGGAACACTCAGTCCTAATTGGGATGTCTCCATTAAATTTCTCCCTTCGGGGCTCAGGGAGCTTTGCAGAAGAGGAGGTACAAAGGTTTAAGAGCCAGCAGGGATAGAAGAAACAATGCCGTCTAGCCCCAACAGGAGTAACATACATATGAACTCAGACTGGGGCAACATGTACAGGGCCTGCACTGAAGAGTGGAAGGGAACACGAGGTCCCATTCCTAACCAAGAAGCTATCTCCAACTGACAACCACTTGCAAAGGAAAACTTTTTCCAATGGAGTCTCACAGGGTACACAAAACACATTTAAGGGCAGGCCCCATGTCCTGCAGTAGACAGCCAACTCAAAATGAACTCAGTGGTATTTTGGAGGTTTTTTTTGTCTCAATGTTTTGTCTGGGAATTTCTGACCTCACTGATCTTTTGCTTACATAGTATGGCTTCTGATCCATGTACTTGTGTATATTCATGCCTTCTTTTTAAAGGTAACTTTTTATATTATGTGCATTGGTGTTTTGCCTGCACATGTATGTCTATCAATGACTAGAGTTACAGACACTGGATGCTGGGAATTGAACTCAGTTCCTCTGGAAGAGCAGCCAGTGCTCTTAACGGCAGAGCCATCTCTCCAATCCCCTTTTTCTTTTCTATGGCCGTTTTTTAATTTGTCTGTTTGCTTTCTACAGAGAGAAATAATGCATGGGGTTGGATAGGTTGAGATGTGGGAGATGGAGGGGAAATCATGATGAGACATATTGTATACAAAAAAAACCTATTAAAAAGTTATTAGCCGGCCAGTGGTAGTGCGTGACTTTAATCCCAGCACTTGGGAGACAGAGGCAGATGGATCTCTGTGAGTTTGAGGCCAGCCTGGTCTATAAGAGCTAGTTCCAAAGCTACAGAAAAACCCTGTCTCAAAAAACCAAAACCAAAACTAAAGTTTTGTCCTTGTCCAAAAAAAAAAAAAGGAAGTTTCTCAGGAATTTTGTGGTTAAGGTACTGATAATACCCAACAAGGTGACAGAAAACCCTACAACAGATTGTGTTTATAAATGAAAAAACAGGCCGGGTGTTGGTGGCATACACCTTCAATACCAGCACTTGGGAGGCAGAGAGGAGTTCGAGGCTAGCCTGGTCTACAAAGAGAGTTCCATGATAGCTGGAGCTGTTACATAGAGAAATGTTCTTTTTAGTAGCTGATGGCCAGGGACCCCCGATGCCTTACAAATCACAAAGGTAATAGCCACTGTTATTGATTGCACACTAGAACTCAGTGTCAGTCCTTATTGCTGAAGACATCACAAGCTATGTTGTGGGCATGGGCAAGTCTGGAAAGGGCTGGGCTGGAAGGTTCCTCCCGTTAGCTGGCTTTCATGGCACCAGGTGCATTGCAGGCTCCTGACAAATGGCTACCAGTGACCCTTCTCAACTGTACACAGGCAGCATGCTAACACCAGTCTTCCAGGCAAGATGTGCTGGAGATACAATGGTCACACACCTGTTATGAGTGCATCAACTGCTTTCTAACTGGACTGAAGGCCTGCTCCACAGCGGGGAGCCCTCAATCTGTTCTAAAAGTCTGTGTTGGGGAAGTCTTAGCTCCTGAGATGATTGCCGCTGTAGGCCTTGGTCAGGGAAGCTGCTTTTTGAAATGGGAAATGCTCACAGCAGAGACTCATAACTGGCTAAAGTAAGAATAAATGACTTGTTTTGGTCTACTGGCACAATGCCCATTCTTAAAAAGGGGATGGGGAAAATCATAAGCGCTGAAGAAAGGGGTGGGTAACTGAACCCTGTTCAGCATGATGTGACTGACAATTACTGTCCTAAATTGCACAAGACCATCATAAGGTTGAATCCACCAACATTACCTCATGGAAGCAGGCAACAGGAAGCTCCTCCCCTCACAAAGGGGAATAAGAGGTTAACAATGCTGAGGTGGTGTTATTCTTGGGTGGTAGAACTTCCTGCAAGGAGCACATATTCCTTGGGCTAATTGCTTCTTTGGTCTCTTGTAAGTGCTCTTCTGGGTGCTCTCTCCCTTGGGAGAAGACAGGCAACACTGCCCAGCCCTCCCCTGCTTCCCGCCCCCAGTCATTCCCACTGCTTTAAGATAGCACAAAAGAGGAAACTTGAGCGGGACTGCAAGTCCTTCCCTGGAATAAAGCATACACAAAGTCCCTAGCATCAGCTAGGCGGGACTTAGCATCAGTGGCAGGAAGGTGGCAGGGACACCAGCAGGCCACAGCAGGGTAGAAGGAAGGGAAGGAGAATTAGGGTAGAGACCACAGTCAGGTGTTTGGCTTCAACCCAGAAGAGCCTTACGACCTGACATACTGGCCAGGGACACACTTGATATCATCAATTTTATTCGTTTTCTCTCTTTGAAAATAAGAGTAAACATACAATATATAGCTTCTATTTATACGTATTAGATATAATTACTGCAGGGGTCAGAGGCTATCCCCAGCCACCCAGAAGCAGCTTCTCAGGCTGGTCTTTCTTTGTGGAGGGAAAGAAGTGTGCATGACTGTCAAAAGCAGAATCTTTATTATCAAAGAGCAGTGACAGGAAAACCTACCACTGTTAGACACGCTGAGACTGGGGTACCAGAGAACCCACAGGAGCCCCATACTGGAAGCATTTCCACTGCCACTTGTTCCACCGTTCACACTATTTCTGTTCTAAGAGCCCTGGACTCACAGAGGGGACACCAAGGAATGTTTTGTAGGCAGTGACCATCCTCCAGGGCACGAGGGCACAGAATTCCAGACGGCTCTGGACCATGCAGGCAGTCACAGAGCACCAGCTGGTGTGCATGGGGTGGATGGTGCTGGCCCAGGTTGTTCCTCTGGGCCCATCTCTGCCCATCACCACATCTAGCCAAAACAGAGTGCCAAGGCTGTGACAGAGCAGTAATACTGGCACCCAGACTCTACCCAGAACAGGCTCAGAGGGGAGACAGGGCAGGGATAATGAGCTGGGACTCCAAGGGGAGTTCCATGATCACCCCCAGGCAAAGGGAGAAGGAAGAGCACCCTGTGGCCTCCTGTCCAGCTTCTGCTGCTGTGCTGGCTCCGTTCCCTTTGATCTCACATCAGCAGCAATGGAAATCAGCCACTGGAGATTCACAGAGACCTCACTCCAGGAGGAGGCAGGGCCCTGCTCCGGGCCCTTAATTAGGATCAGAGAAGTCTCTTGGGTGGTCAGGAGCTCACTTGACCTTTCCCCAAAGAAAGGAGGATGTACTGCCACCCACAAGGGCTCCACGATAGGGCTGGCAGAAGGCTGGGGTGGATGCTGGAGGGACTTCAGTTCTTGAGGATAGTCTCGTAAGCCTGGTATACATGCTGGGACACCTCTGGTGCTCGGCACTTCAGGGACAGCTGCAGGAAAAGAGGAGGGCAGGGAAAGAACTTATCCCTGGGGCTCTTCAGTAAAAGGATGGGAGAGAGAACGGGCACCAGATGGAAAAGTGAGCTTGAGTATATGTGCATGCATGCATGGCAGGGTGGCAGCTCAGAGTGGGACAGATGTGAGCTAAAGCAGAGGGGGTGGCCATCACAGTCAGCTGGGTGGGAACCAAATAGACTTGCAGCCCCCACACCTGCTGTCAGTTCTGCCACCAGAGCCACTGTCAGGCACGATTCACGAGCTGTCGAGAGTACCCAGATCCCACCCCCCATTCTGGACCTCCAACCACCAGGGGTCTAGATCAAAAGTGATTCTGACAGGCAATCCTGGTGGGCAGGGTTAAGAGGGAGCAGGTCTTTGCTGGGGACTGCAAGGTGTGTGGGGCTTGCTCTGGCTCCTGCACAGGAAGCAGGTTTATGCAAGATCACCTCAGTACTGGCTAAGGTCTTAGTCTTGAGGTTCTGGGCAGAGGGGATGGAAGCCAGCCAGCCAGCCGGCCCTTCCACTTGAGAGCATCAGCTCTGTCTGAAGCTGCAATAAGGAAGGAGTGGCAAGTAGAATTCTGTAATTCAGCAGCAGTAGCCACAGAGGGGTCCATATACCATGCATGTGGAAGTGGTTGGAAAGTACTGGTACTGGTGGCCACCATGCACATCTGCTGGGCCTTGGGAGCATAGCATTGTGTTTAAGCAAGGCCAAGTTACAGAGGGAAGCAGAATCCACTGGGGTCAGACCAGGAGATGAGGCATGCGCAATACTGCTAGGAAGGATGGAGGTGGGGCAGAAGAAGAGAGAAGCAATCTGCTAACCTCCAAGTCCTGTACCATGGCACCAGCAGGGAAGGTGGACATGCAGCAATCAAACAGGGAGATGTAAATTACCACCACCTCAGCTAATGTCACAGCCCACGCACCAGCACCAAGGTCACCAGAATTGGGAGGTAGTGTCTACAGGGCCACACCTACCAGGCAAGTCTGCGTGTGGGAAGCAAAGCCTTGACTCTAGGCCTGGGAACAGCAGTGGGGTTTACAGAATACCCAGACCGCCCTGAAGGTGTCCTTTGATAGCTCTGGCTTAAGGTCTAGAAGTATGGGCTGCTAAGAATCAGTGTGCCCCTGGCCAGGCACTCAGGCACCCATATGGCAGTAGGGCAAGTTCAAAGAACCAATTCTCACACCAGACTCAAAGAGACCTTGGCACAGTGACACCCATCACTGTCTCTTAACAGCCCAGACTAAGTAATGCTGATTGGGGGAAGCACTGCCAGGGCAGGGAGGTCCAGGGGCTCTCACCGTGAAGTTGGGGTTGCCTGGTTGGATGCGCAGCTCTGCCAGCACCCAGATGCCGTTGGTCAACTTCAGAGACTGGTAGAGCATGTCCTGGCCCTCCACATTCCTCTTGGCCACGGTGAAGATGTTACTGCTTTGCAGCTTGTTGCTTGCAGCGTCTGCAGGATCAGATGTACTCAGTGGGTACAGGGGAGAGGATGAGTGGAGTAGCAGGGGGCAGGGGAGGCCTCACCTGTGTTGAGTGGGCAGTCTCTGATTTGGAACTGTGCTTCATTCTCATTGGGAATGTCTTTCCACGTGGCCAAGAACATCTGCCGGTCTGCAGGGGAGGGGGAGGGGGTGAGAGATGGGACCCTGATAAACTGTGGCCCCAGCATCACATGACAGGAAATGGGTCTGGTCTCCAATGTGCCACCTGGAAGCTGGCTCCTCTACAGTTCTATCTGCTTCAGCTCAAAGGACACAGGCCTGTTCTTGAATGCCCTCTGCTTCCTGCCTTTCTTCTCCCTTACCCTACATCTGACCACATCTTCTTTCCCCTCTGTGCAGCCTGCTCTTTAGACATGGTTCTGTGGCAAGGATGAGAAGGTGCCACACAGCCCAGGCTGGCCTTCCCTGCAGTCTTCCTTCTCAGGGTTCTGGCCCCAGCACTGAGGAGATAGACACCAGGTATGGTGACCGACCTGGCTCTCTGCAGCCCACGGGACAAGCTGAAGGGCGAGCAGCAGGGCTCACAAGTAAGCCAGAGACGGGGCTCCAAGAATCTGCTGAAGAGTCTACCATTAAGGCAAAGCTGTCTTGTTAATCCTTATTGCAAGCACTAGCCTTCTCAGGTTCCCTAGCTGCAGTCCTTTGCACAAATCCCCAGAGCCCTTCACAACTCACCCATCTTCCCGTCCTCCACAAAGAGAACATGCAGTGGATACAAGGTGCTGAAGTAGAAGACATCAATGTTGTTCTTCACAGCCACCTAGGCATGAGGGTCCCCAGTCAGTCCTCAAGGCTTGACACCCTGATTCTTGGGCTTATACCACCTCTGAGGCCCCAAGTATGGTGTCCTGACAGTTTTTCTCATAGAACCATTCCTTGTAGCCATGCCCTTTGTCCCCTAGCCCAGGTTCCATCTGTAGCCAAGAGCACAATTCTCTATCAGGCCTTTTACAGATATGGCTAGCAACCACCCTAGGACCTAACTAAGTAGAAGCAGGGTGCTGGCCCTGTGGGGACACACCTGAAGGTTGTTCAGAGGCTCCATCTTCATGACTGAGCCCACTGTGTTGAGAGGCAGGGAGAGCTCCACAGTCTGGTTGGGACTGAGCGGTGCGTGTACTTGGAGTGGTGCAGCAGGAGCCAAGCCAAAGCTGAAGGAAGAGAGAAGCCCCCATAGGGGTGGTAGGGGAGCGGGATAGGTTGGCTCTTTGTGCTCTGGAGTGGGGAGAGAGGTGATGGGCAAAGATCTCCTTCATCAAGTAAGCTTTTCCCAAGCTCATGACCACCCCTTGTTCACTGGTCATGTAGACAGGAGGGAAGAATCTGGGGCTAGCACTATACCCTAGTCTGGTTAAGGCAGGGCAATCTCTGCTGTCATTTCTCCCTGTGCTGGATTCTGATAGGTCAAGGTGACATATCCCTACCCTTTCCTTAAGGACCTTACACAATACCAGTGGCCTGGACTTCTGCTTCTTGATGGAAAACTCTTGACAGCCTATGTATTTATTACTAAGACTTCTAACTTAAGAGGGATCTGACCACCCCCAGCAACGACCAGATTTCACTATCTGACCTAGAAATGGCCATGCTATACAACTGCCACAGGTTCAGGAAAGCCCTGCCTCTGTGTGAGAATGACCTAGGAAGACTGCTTCAATAGGACACAAACTTCTGGAAGGCAAGTCACAGTGGTACAGAGGGGAGCACTCAGCATGTCCAGGGTAGCATATGGCAATAGGCCAATTTCTATACTGGTAAAGACCCAATTCCTTCTTCCTGATGAGGATACTGAACCTAAATGAAGGACTGGCTCACACCCATCTTCCGGCTCCTACATGGTGAATGGTACTGCCGAGAACTGAAACTATGCTCTCTATTCAGGCTTACCTAGAATCCAGAGGGAACCCAGACCTATGTGGTGGCTCTGCACTCCAGGCTTTGTGGGAGTGACTCCAGTGTCAGCTCTGTGACCTGGGGCAGGGCCTTTGCTCTGAGCACTGGTATAATTATCCATCATAAGGAGGAGATAATGTCTGCTCTACTGGTCTGTCTGGTAGCTCTATGGAGATCATTACTCTATAGCCCATGGCCTAGGATCTGCTAACCAGGAAGTGCTCAATGCAGAGGGTTTATCAGCAGTCATGCACCTACAGACTCTCATGTCCTGTGAGAGAAAGAGGCAGAGCTGCCTCAGCTTCCCCAGTCTGCCTGAGGCTCTCCTGAAGAAGTTGCACCTTTGCCGGTGGCACACGCCTTTAATCCCAGCACTCGGGAGACAGAGGCAGGCGGATCTTTGTGAGTTCGAGTCCAGCCTGGTCTACAACAGCTAGTTTCAGGACAGGCTCCAAAGCTACAGAGAAACCGTGTCTCAAAAAAAAAACAAAGAAGTTGCACCTTCAGTCAACTTCTTAGAAGCTCAGTTTGCTCATCACTGGAGCGGTTCAGGAAGAGGGACCATCATCAAAAGGGGCTGCCAAGGTTCCAAGAGCCTGACCTTGGTGGTTCATAGTGCTAGCAGGCATGTTTCTCACCAACACACAGTACAGTAAGTATGGGGGACGGAGGGCAATGAGGAGCTAGGAGCACCCACTACTCATTTTCAGAGTCTTTATCTGGTCAACCTTTTCTCTCAGGGGTGGCTGGCTGGCAGGCCCACTACCCACCCATTTTCTCAGAACTGGTCCCTCACACAAAAGTGACTCAGGCCTGGGAGGAGAGGCAGGTGGGAGAAGCGGAGCGCTTCCAGTGGTGGGATGCTGGCTTGGAGCTGTGATTTCTGACACAAAACTGTTCTTTGGGCAGTGGAGGAGAGTAAGTTAGGGGAGGTGACCTCTCTACTCTGTCTGGTGCTTTGGTGTCCACATAGTAGACAGGAAAGTGACTGCTGAGTTTGGGCAGGGGCTCACCTGTTACGATTGAACTGGATGGCGAAATCTGTCATGACTTGCAGGGCCTTGTTAGTCAGCTGCAGGTCCATGGAGATGGAGCCAACCTGACGGGTGAAGGTGCCGGAGATCTCCAGGCCCTTGGCCTTCATGGCAGGGAGCCAGACCTGTAGGGAAGAAGATGGGAGGGGCCGTGTGACTCTTCCCCACCCTAAAATCATAGCTGGCCTCTGAGACCCTTTCTCTCCTTCCTAAGGGCCTTCTGATCAACTTGCCTCCATCACTAAGGCATGATAAATCCCTGTATCCCACCCAGGACCAGCACCATAGCATAGCTATGTATCAGAGTAGTGGAGGACAGGCAGGACATCTTCAGAGGTCATAAAAGGCAATACCAAGAAAGATTGGAGAAAGATGAAGAGATAGGTAAGCCTTGCCAGCACTATGACAAGCCAAGGTCAGAGCTGAATATCTAACAGCATTCTGGATCCTGGCCACAGCCTGACCTCCTCTTGGCTGTTACAGACTGTCCTTTCATGCAGGAGTTATGGCTGGTCTTCCACTGAAAGAAACTGGCTGGACTGCAGATGGCACCAATGAAGCTCTGACCCGCCAGTGTCTGTCTGTCCTTAGCGGGCTCAGGAGTAAAATGCCTGCCTCACGAGCTTGCGTATTTCCCCCCACTGCTCGCAAGGAACTCTTTAAGGAAAGGGCTTTGCTGCTCCATCTACACCTGTCTCAGAGCCTAGGGTGGCGCTGCTGTGCACCGGGCACTTACTAAGTAAATGGCAGGAATCAACCCTGCCTGTGAAGGGCAACCACGAATGTCACCCTTCAGATATGTTGGTGCCTCTCAGGCCCCTTGATAGTAGAAGGCTACAGTGCTAGCAGACAGCTTCCACAGTGCCCCAGTGTACATGGCCCTCAGGCTATAGATGCATAGCTACATCTGCCCTCGGGGCTTCCACTTCTCAAGGTACCATAGTTTCACCCAGGTGGCTGCCCAGCTCTCTCTCCTCTTTTTCACAGCAGCTGGAATTATCTTGTAAAATGCAAACATGATCATGAACCCCTGGAAAACCCTTTCCCACCTTGTACTGGTATTCATAGCCTGGGTTCCTATTCCAGGCTTCTCTTGTTCCTCCTCCCCAAGATGTCTCACTTGTTGTCCATGGGAAAGCACTTCTCTGTCCACACCTCACCTGGCAGGCTCTGAGCACTGAGTCCCCAGCCAAGGCACTAAGAAAGCTGTGAAGCCTAGCCCTAGGCTTGGCACCCACAGACCAGGACACTGTTATTCTGTCTCAGCAGGCCTCTTGTGCTTGCAGAATTGGTCCTCTCCCAACCACCATGCCGTGTCTGACCCAGCACTCTGAGGGTCAATGTGGACTCATAGAGTCTTGAGAAAGTCCTAATAGAATTAAATCTCACTGGCTGGCTGAATCCCTCAAAGAAGCTAATCCATGCAGGACCAACTTGAAGCTTTCATATACAGGAACTCCATGTGTAGGGCGCATACTTATCTAAGAAAGATGGGGAGGGGTCTTATACAAGGACAAACAACCCCAGCAGCAATAGTGTTATAAAGGAACACTACTGTTTGTGAAGGGAGCAGTGACTAAGGAGATGGAAGTCCTGACCTGTGGCAAGGACTCTGTCCCGGAGCCTGCCTGCTTCTAACCCAGTCCTCACAACTATCACCAGCACTAAGTGTAAGCAGGTACATCATCTCTACCTGACTAGCAGTGATGTCATCAGTTAAAATCTATACACACATACAGCTAGGTGGTGGCACACGCCTTTAATCCTAACACTTAGGAGGCAGAGGCAGGTGGAACTCTTGAGATCGAGGTCAGCCTGGTCTACAGAGTGAGTTCCAGGACAGTCAAGGCTACACAGAGAAACCCCGTCTCAAAAAACAAAAAAATAACCGGGTGGCTCATGTCATTAATTCCAGCACTCGGGAGGCAGAAACAGGTGGATCTCTGTGAGTTCGAGGCCAGCCTGGGCTACAGAGTGAGGTTCAGGACAACCAGGGGTACACAGAGAAACCCTGTCTCAAACAAAACAAAACAAAAACCAAAAAACCTTTACACATGTGGAAGACCAGCCAGCTCATGCTTCTCATTTCTGGTTGCTGAGTATCAGTGAGTACCAGACTGTAGGACTCTGCCCTGTGACATCAGTAGTTTTTGTTTTGAGATCTTCCTGCCTTTTAATGCTGGGATTAGAGATGGGTACCATTATGTTGTTGTGGAAATTACTTTAACTATGTAAAGATGTGTTACATTTGTTTATGCTACATTTGCTTAATGATGTAAGGATGTGTGTTTAATTATGTAAAGAGGTGTTGTATTTGTTTCACCTTACCTAAGGCACCTGATTGGTCTATTAAAAAGCTGAATAGCCAATAGCTAGGCAGGAGAGGGATAAGTGGGGCTGGCGGGCAGACAGAATAAGTAGGAGGAGAAATCTAGGCAAAAGAGAGGAGAAAAGGAGAAGAATGAGAAAGAGAGGGACACACTCGGGGCCAGAAGCCAGGCAGCTGTCAGCCAGCCAGCCATGAGTAGCAGTGAAATTAAGATATGCAGAAGGAGCAAGGGCAGGGGTGGTGGTGGCTCACACCTTTAATCCCAGTGTTCAGGAGGCAGAGGCAGGCGAATCTCCGTGAGTTCGAGGCTAGCCTGGTCTACAAGAACTAGTTCCAGGACAGGTACCAAAAACTCCAAAGAAACCCTGTCTCGAAAATCAAAAAGATATGCAGAAGGAAAGAAAAGTAAAAAGTCCCAAGGCAAAAGCACAGATAAAGAGAAATAGGTTAAGTTATAAGAGCTACTGGGACAAATATAAGGCCAAACATTCATAACTAATAAGAAATCTCTTTGTCATGATTTGGGAGCTGGTTGATGGTCCAAAAGAAAAGGCCTGCTACATTATGTCCTACTGACCAATTCTTATTTATTTATTTGTCTTTTTTTTTTGGGGGGGGAGACAGAATTTCACTAAATAGTCCTGGCTGTCCTTGAGCTCAGAGATCTGCCTGCCTCTGCCTCCTGAGAGCTGGAATTAAATGTGTGCCCCACAACCACCACTGCCTGGCTTTAATCAACTTTTAAACAAAAACAGTTTTCTTGATATTTATTTCATGTGTGTGTATATGCACAGATGATGAGATATGCATGCATCTGGAGGTCAAAGGAGAACTTGTAGAAGTTAGTTCTTTCCTTCTACCAGGTGGGGCCCAGAGACTGAACTCAAGTCACCAGGCTTGGTGGCAGGCAAATTTACCCTCTGAGCAATCTCACTGACCCCAGTGAGTGAGTTTTTTGTTTGTTTGTTTTTGATTTCACATAGCCGAGGCTGGCCTTGAACTCCTGATCTTCCTGTCTCTACCTCCCAAGAATGGCTATTGTTAGGCTTTTAATGGGTATGGTTTGGCTTGGTGCTTGGTGGCAACAATCTGTGTAGTAGGCAACTAAATGTGGTATTCTGTATTCTCTGGTCCTGCTGATGGTGACTTGTGACCTTAGAGAGTATATAGCTAGGCATGGTAGCTCATGTCTACAATCCTACAATCCTACAATCCTAGCCCTCTGGAGACCGAGGCAGGAGAATTGTTACAAGATCAAGGCCAGCATGGGACTTCATAATGAGACCCTGTCTCAAAAATGGAAGGCATACCAATGTTCTCACTTTGTAGCACAGTGACAGAGAAGTTGAAGATTAGGTTACAGTGTCACTGCCCTGTATTTAACTCCAGATTCTGTTACTTACCAGCTATGTGGCCACAGGCAAACATACTCAAGTTTCTCAACCATAAAATGAATAACAGTAACATATGGCTGTAGGAGGACCCAGTGGGATGCTGCTGTGGAAGGCTGGTACGTGCCTGGCATCAAGCCTGCAACTGCAGGCGGCAGAGCTGCTGTCATGTGGACTTCTCGGCTGAAGCTGTCAGAGGCCTGCCTGGGGCCCTGGCCGTCACTTCTGTAGATGAGGCCAGGTCAGGGAAGCACAGGTGCTGCTTATACCCTCATCACCAAAGACCTCTATGGGTGGGTCCTGAAGCTCTCGAGGTGGGAACCTCAGAAGATATGGCCTCTGACCTGTGTTGTTAAAGGATTAGGCCATGTATGGTCCTTGTGAAGCTTCTCTGACACAGGTTAACATGACCCCCCACTGTGTTCTCAGGCACAAACATTTCCAGGCCAAACTTAGTTGTTCTCACCGATCCTCCAATGGCTCCATCTCAGGACCTATTGCACGGCTGCTCACATCAGAACAGCCTTAGCCCCTTCAATATCCTACTACTCCTACTGCTAAAAAAGTCTTCATGTTACAGTCTGTGTGCTCCCCAAACTGCCGTTGTTGTCTAAGCTATGAAGAACACTCTGATAATCTCCTTTGGGCTCTATGCAACTCCACTCATGCCTTCCTTAGGGCCAAAGCTCAAATCAAACCATTTCATCATTCAGTCTAGAACTCTCCAATTGGTGTAGGAGATCCTTTTGTATTTGTGTTGCTTTCATTGGTTAATCAATAAAGAAACTGCTTGGCCTGATAGGGCAAAACTTAGATAGGCGGAGAAGACAGAACTGTATTCTGGGAGGAAGAAAGAGAGCTGCCATGGAGTTGCCAGAGTCAGACATGCTGAATCTTTTCCGGTAAGCCACGACCTCATAGTGACATACAGATTATTAGAAATGGGTTGAATCAAGATGTGAGAGTTAGCCAATAAGAGGCTAGAGATAATGGGTCAGGCAGTGATTTAATTAATACAATTTATGTGTGGTTATTTTGGGGGCTAAGCTAGCCCGGCGGGACACAGCCCGCTCCTCCTACTACATCCAATGGCTATCATTGAGCCTGTATCATTAGCAAGACTTTGTCTGGCTTAGCTTTCTACCTCAAAACTCTCTGGTCTAGCAAAATGTCTTGGTGGGTGATGATACCCTCAGGAGCACACTGGGCACTGTGGGTCATTATCCAGGAAACATGAAGAGGTAAGGGAGTGAGGTACTATGTTTGGGGACCGGAGACAGAAATACTGAACAT
This sequence comes from Dicrostonyx torquatus, assembly GCA_028555095.1. Lineage (NCBI taxonomy): Eukaryota > Metazoa > Chordata > Mammalia > Rodentia > Cricetidae > Dicrostonyx > Dicrostonyx torquatus. Next base: position 2,442,642 of record JAQHUG010000234.1, on the reverse strand, counting down.
TCTGCCGTGGAACAACTCCAACTCTTCCACATCCTTGGAGAGTTCTCTGCATACTTTACATATAAATAAACACAAGTTCCCAAGCCTGTTTTGTGTGTTTCTTTTTCTTTCTTTTAAACAGGGTCTCACGATATAGCCCTAGGTGGCCAGGCACTCACAGGGATTCACCTGTCTCTGCCATCAAAGAGCTAGGATTAAAGGCGTGTACCACTATGCCTGGTGACATTGATCCTCCTGCCTCTACTTCCCAAGTGCTGCAATTGTAGGTTTACATCAGAACACCAGGCACCTGTTCTGTTAAGAACTTTAGAGCCAATTGCCTCTTCAGAAATTAAGAGTGCCACTAGCCACATCTTTATGATAAACTACCAATGCTACCCATGCCTGTCATGTCAGTACACTGACATGTCTTCTAGGGCAGATTTCCTTCCTTTTGTCTTCTTCATATACTGATGAAGACATGTGGTTATTTTTTAATTTCCATTTTAATTTCTATCCTTTGTAGAGCCATCAGTTCCCTTTAGAGACATGAGTCTGAGACACTGACTCTAATAGTACAGAGAACTGGTACTCTGACAAGACCAGGTATTCCTCCTCTCCAGGCTTTCTCATAGGTGAACTCCCAATCTTTGCTCAACAAATCTGACTGCCAATTGGACAAGGCATTGCTGTCATAGACATGAGGCCATAGCTGGAGCACGGTAAGAATGAAAGACTGGTGACAGAGCGCTAATCCTTCAGCCTCATTGCCCATCCCCCCGGTGCTGTGGGAGGCCTTACCAATCCCAGTTCAGTCCCCCTTCTCTGTTCCTGCCGGAGGGACTTACTGCTTTGGGAGCTACATAGGATCCTGAAAGGGTGCCCACGCCACTGGTCAGGTCAAAGAGGTCACTTAAGCCACTGCTGATGGGTGCTCCAAGTCTGGTTGGTGCTGCTGCTGTTGTCACTGCTGCTGGAGGTGCCCCAAAGTTGGTGTCTCCAATCTGGCAAAGAGAGCAGAGGCATGAGAGGCAGGGACATTAGGGGCCCATGAGGAATAGTCATCTGCTCTTTAGAAAACAGTGGGGGTAGGAACAGGATCACTCCACATCAACTTTAAGTTGCAAAAACAAGACAAAGTAAGGTAGGTGGAGAAGAGAGGCTGAGCACTCCTGAGTCCCACAAGCCTTGAATCTCAAGGAGTGACCCCTGAGAGAAGACTCAACCCATAAAAGGGGGAGTCAATGTTCACTGCTAGTAGGAGTAAGCTAAGCATAGAGGGGCTCCTTTAGGAGAGCACATGGGCTGAGGGCTAGTAGTAGTCCTTAGGATGACAAGGCATCACTGTCATGGAGTGGTTGAGGACACTGGTGAATTTGTAGGCATGAGGCCAGTGGTAACTGCTTGCCAGGAAGTCAAAGCACAGACTGCCCAGGCACTGGACCACTAGCCGAGGCTTAGCACAGATGAAGAATTGGTGACAGAGGGTTGAACCGTACCCCTTCAGGCTCATCCCCCATCTCCAAGCAGAAGCAGGCAGGGTGAAGAGACAGGCAGCGACATGCAGAAAGAAAGGCCAGGAAAGAACATGAGACAAAAGAGAGAGGTTAGTTAACTGTGGTTCTAGTCGGGATAAGTATGTTCTGTGGCCCAGAGTCCCGACCCTTTGAGGGATACTATTCTTCCTCGTGGCTTTAGCCTGGCACCCTTACACCCCATGCCACAAATTTTTCCCTTTTTCCTAGGACCTCTCATGGCCAGACTACTGACACCAAGGAAAAGGTTCAGAAGCTGCCTCCGCCCAGCACCATTAGGTATCTGAGGAAGGGCAGAGAGACCCTGGGCCAGACTTACCACACTTCTTTCTTTCTTTCTTTTAATATTTTATTTGGTGTTTTGCTTGCATCTATGTCTGTGTGAGGGTGTCAGATGCTCTGGAACTGGAGTTACAGACAGTTGTGAGCTGCCATGAGGATTCTAGGAATTGAACCTGGGTCTTCTGGAAGAGTAGTCAGCGCTCTTAACCACTGAGCCATCTCTCCAGTTCATCATACCTCTTTCAAAGAGCAAAAGGTGGTTCTACCCCTGACCTCGCATGGAGGTCTGGCTAGGCTGTTCTCCCTAGCTTGTGTTAGCCTGGGTGTAAGTGGACAAAGGCTTGGTTCCTCAAAGCTAGGGACATTTAGCTGCCCAATCACCACTAGGGCAGCATGAGCATTCAACACACCCTCTCTTGGCTGATGATAGCATAGAGGGGCATCAAAGCCTGTTCATCTTTAGTAACATCCCCTGGGGGCTAGGACATACCAGGCTGTCGAGGCCACCACCAAGAAGGTCCACAGCTCCCATCTGCACTGAGGAGGCGGCCAACGGCGGGCCACTCACTGGAGGCCCAAGGTCCAAGTTGAGGAGGTCACCTAACAGGTCACCCTGGGCAGGGATGACATCAGGCTGATCACCAGAAGGTGCTCCAGCAGGGGCTGTCTCAGGGCTCTCTGTGCTCTCGCTCCTGTTGGACACAGAGAGGGGTCAGGTAGGGTGGACGGTATCAGTGTCCCAGGAAAGGTAAAAAGATGTTGGTCTCCAAAATCCTTCCTTAAGACAGACACTGTCTCCTCAATGCCCACAGGTGGGGATGGGGTGTCTTCTATATGACTTGTCTCTGCCTTCCTAGTCCACTTTAAGCTTTCCATGTGGTGAGCCAGCTGTGCATATTCTGGCTCATGCTAAAAGGAAACTAGATGCCAGGCCCCTGAGAGCAACCCTGAGAGGTGGTGGGAACAGGTTTTTGGGACTAGAAGTCACCTTTGCTAGCCGTGGGGTCCTGGACTGTCTACACTCTCCATAGCCATTATCCTCATCTATTAAATGGACACTTTGTCTCAATAACTTAAGAGGATTAAATGGGGTCATTCAGTGGACACCTAGTATATAGTTAAGCATTGGCAGAGGTGGCTAGAATCCTAGTTTGTTTAAACTAGGCCTTTCCAGGGACCATTTTCTAAGGCTTTCATGCATGTTGGCCAGCTGTACTCACGAGGCAGTGCGGGGTGGCAGGCTCTTATGCACCACTCCTCGGCCACCCTCCACAAAGGCGTTGGGTGGCTTGTGGTAGACAGAAGCTAGTGTGCCAATGTAGCAGATGAGTTCATCTAGTAGTGTAGGCTCAATAAGGTCCGTCTCCTCTGAGATGAGGGGCTTCTCAGCCAGCACCACCTCTTTGGCAGCTACAGGGTCGGTGGAGAGCAGGCGCCAGTAGATGTAGCCACGGTCCCGAAGGTCTGGGTTGTCTGAGTCCTTGTGGTGTGGAGTTGGAGAAGCCTGTGTAATTCCTTCCCAGACGAGAAGGGGGCCCTCCCATAGACCAGCCTTAGCATCTAACAATTGTGCTTTTATTTTATTTTTTTCTTTTCGCTTTGTTTTTTGAGAGAGAGTTTCTCTGTGTAGCCCAGGTTGTTCTGGAACTCACTATGTAGACCAGGCCTGAACTCACAAAGATCTGCCTATCTTTATCTCCCAAATGCAGTGTAAAAACGTGTATCAGCATACCTGTCTCAACCAACAATTCTGAACATAATCAAAAGCCTGCTTCTAAGCCACTTTAAGGGGCATATCCTAGCTCCCAACTTTCAGCTTATCTCCTTGGTTTCCTAGTTCAGATCCTTTCAGTGAACCTCCCAACAAACCTTTTGGTTCCTACATACCCCGTCTCTTCAGTTTCCCCTGGTGATACCACCCATGCGGATCTCTGTGACTCTGACTCCCAGAAGTCAGGGGTATCACGCTACGCTGGCATCAATCCCCAGAAATGCTACCCTTGAGGGTGGGGTTAGAGGGAGACTGGCTCCCAGGAATAAAGTTTTTTTTTGATGCAATATGAGGAGCAGCAAAGAAGTGGGGCGCTACCTGAGTGGCCAGACTGAGGACCTGCTGCACCAGCTCCTGAGTCTCTGTTGGCTTCTTCAGAAAGAGCTTCACAATGGCTGTCAGTAGCTGTAGCTGGACCTGCAGGAAACAAGGCAAGGAGGGTGGGGTGTACAACAAAAAGAGGGCTTGGTGGGCCTAAGAGCATCTGGAAACCAAGGAGGCTCTTTTAGTCTTGGGGCTACTCCTCAGGAACTTGGAGCTGGAGCTGGGCATTATACTATCTGGCAGGTAGGGCTCAGCTTGGCTGCTAGATACCCATCAGAGCTTCCAATCTGTACCTCCAAAAGAGATTCAGAGCTTCAAAAAGCAACATGTGTGACTAATATGCTCCTTAAAGGTGTTGATGGTACCACAAAGATCCAGAGGTCAGGCCACCAAGGAACGGCATGCCTATCAGAAGGTAGGAAGCATTCCAGACCCTCCATCTCATTTCGTCAGGATAGCCTCAGCTTTGCTGGCACTCCTCAGTCTTCACGCGGACCCAAGCTCCATACTTCCATAGTTTCCTCTATTCCCTCACCAGTATCAGCAATCTGGCTGCCCTATAGCTGTAAGCTTATTCTTTTTTGTTTTTAAACTCAGGTCTCATTATGTAGCTTGGAATTCACAGTGATCCACCTGCCTCTACCTCCCAAGTGCTGAGATTAAAGGCATGTACCAACACAGAGCTGATCATGAGCTTTTGGTGGGTGGGGATAGGGTCTGTCTAGCTCACTGTGTGACAATACTGCTAGAGAACAGGAGGTACTTAAGAAATCCAATGCAGGTGGCACATGCTTTTAATCCCAGCACTTGGGAGGCAGAGGCAGGCAAATCTCTAAGAGTTCGAGGCCAGCCTGATCTATAGAGCAAGTTCCAGGACAGCCAAAGCTACACTGAGAAGAAATCCTGTCTCAAACAAAAAACAAAACAAAAAAAAAACCCCACCAAACAAACACTAAACAAACAAAAGAAATCCAAGGCAGGAGGAGTAAGCCCAGCTTCCACATCTGGCTCCAGCCATTCACCTTTGGTCAGAGGGTGGTAGTTCACAACTGCAATCCCAGTACTGGTGACAGAAGCAGAAGGACTGGGAATTCAAGGTCATTCTCAGCTACTTAGCAAGTGGGAGGTCAGCCCAAGATGTAGGGAAACCCTGTTGCAAAAACACCCTTAAGAAAGCACAAAGAAGGGGCTAGAGAAATGGCTTAGTGATTAAGAGCACTGGCTTCTCTTCCAGAGGAAGAAAGGAAGAGAAGAAGGGGAGGTGGTGGTGGTGGCACACACTTTTAACCCCAGCACTTGGGAGATAGAGGCAATCTATCTGATGTACAGTTACAGATAGAGCCTGACCTACAGAGTGAGTTTCAGGACAGCCAGAAGTACAGAGAAATTATGCCTTGAAAAAAACAGAGAGAGAGAGAGGCCACTTCAGGTGGGATTAGCATCTTGTGAGCTTCGCAAACCTTTAGCACTTGTACTTGATTTGGAGCTAGATAAGATCACACCTCATCTGAACTGACTCCATCACTTCCCCATTATCACCAGGGTCACTGGAGTTGGTTTCCTCATCTGTAAAATGGGTATAACTCATATGGTTAACTGCAAGAGTCAAGCAGACAACCAGTGTAAATACCCGCTGGTGAAGCTGTGCTGGGACTGAAGGTGCACCACCTAAATTTAAGGAACTTGGAAAACCCGAGTTCAGAACTTCAAGTCTCTTCCCTACAGATTCCTGACTCAGCTTTTCCTTCTGACTTACCAATTCCTGGATCTTTAGCAGGCTTATTCCTGTGGAGAAAGAGGCTACAAAACTTATCCAAATACTTGGCAGCTTACACTGCACTCCCAAGGCAATCCTCCATAGGGCAGAAACAGTACAGGTGAGGCTTGGCTTCTTGGGAGCCAGATGAGCGGCTGATGTTAAAAGTGAAGCTACACAGAGGGAGGCGGTGGCAGCAGGAGGGAGAGTGGGAATGAGAATCACTGCTAGGATTCTGCCATGGACATCTGCTGTTCTTGTTCGCTAGCGCCCACTCTGCTGGCTTTCCTTCAGAGAACCCATACAGGCTAAGATGAACAACTGGCCTACCAGTCTTGATAAATGATTCCACAAAACACAAAGAGATTTTGGGACTTTTGTCAGACTGCTAAGGTAAAAGTTCTCTTTCCATGGGAGTTATTAGACTATAAGAAACAGAGCCCGAACTGTTGTGGGACTGTGACCAAGGCAGAAGTCATTTAGGGTGGCAGAGACAGTCCCACCACCACAAGGAGAAAGTATGGGGAGGGAGTGTGTCACTCAGATGTGTCAGCTATGGGAACTAGCAGGCCCTGCTTCTTTCTGGGCCACTTCACTTTTGAATTAAGTTCTTACCCAGGTCAGAATCAATACTGATGAGTACCTCATTATGACCTAGACATACGTTAAAGATGAGCATAAAATCATTAAGCAAGGGTGAGGCAGATGAAGGGTAAGGGTTCTGGGGTTTCTGATTCCACTGCCCATGCTTGGACTCACTAGGTTACAATGCCTGCACTGGTCAGGAGAAATCATTTCCGGATTCACAGATAAAGGAACAGCAATGAAGAGACACAGACAAAACTACACCCATTGCATTCTGAGCTATTCATATCAAGTACAAGAGGCAGGACAGTATCATCTGAGATGGGAGGTCAAATGAAATCAGGCAAGAGCTACCCAGATCTCAAGTGTACAATCCCTTCTCTCCAAACTACCTGCTTAAGGCTTCATCCCTGAAATATTCACAATTCTATTTTATGCTGCCTAGCCATAGCAGCCTGCTCGCAAGAACAGACTAGACACACAAATGTCCAATGGGCTCAAATAAAGCATACGTTAACAAAGACATGCCTTCAGATATATCCTAAGGGGAGAAGGCAAGGTTCTAAGCAATCTGAAGCTGTGTAGTGGAGTATTATAACATTAAAGTGAGAAGGAAACACACACACACACACTCTGCTTCTCATTCTTTGCAACCCCACACTTGTAAACACTTGGCTTCATTTTTTTTTTTTTACTACAACTGTTTATTATTTATTCATGTGTATGTGTGGGTGTGCATGCTATGAGACGTGAGGTAACTGGAGGACAACTTGCAGGAGTTGGTTCTCTCTCACCACCAGACAGTTCCTATGACTGAACTCAAGTTGTTAAGCTTGGTGGCAGGTGCCTTTACCCACTGAGCCATCTCACCACCCTTGTTTTTACTGATAAGGAAGGTCTCATGTAGTCCAGGCTGAACTCAAACTCTCTATATAGCTAAGGATGAGTCTGATAAACTCTGTCTCACAAATGCTGGGAACACATGTGTACACTGTCACACCCTGCTTCTGTGCTTGTAAATCTGCCTCTTGCTGCTCCTGAAAAATCACTATTCACAGGGCTTGTATGGTCATCTACAGATACAGGTTGAGCAATGGAATCACCTGATGCATACTTCCAAGCTGAGGCTGGGCAAAGCAAGGCAGGCTCTACCCTTCCTTTCGGCTCTCATTCTGCAAAATAGTATCCTTTTCCTCATTTAAAATGGCCCTTAAGTGTGGTACTGTAGTACTTGTCTCGAAGGGTGGAATGTTCTCTGTGGAGAAATATGTATGCTAGATAAACTTCAGTCAGGCACAAGTCAGTGTTGTTGGCCACTGAGTTCAGTGCTAATGAATCAATGGTAAAGGTTACAACCAAGGTACCAACTGATAAAAATGTGTCTAGACATCATAGGATCTAACTTTATATCTCTCCTGGAAGTGCTAGCTCAGCACTTATTCAGAAATTGTGGTGGTTATGGAACACAAATGCTAAGAACAAGCACTAAGAACTGGCTCAAATAAATATGCATGCCTGCATGCATATCTATTGGTACATTTCTACAATGTCACCAAGAAACTAAGTATGGCCAGGGAAGCAATTAGAGGAAGAGCTTTCATTTTAGTCCCTGTAGAACTTCTATTTTGAACCATGTCAATGTACTACCACAAATATGAAATTAAAACAGAGCCAGAAACTTCTGACCACCTTCCACAGACTGTCCCATTTCCTCTGAGGCGCTGATGTGGGGGAGAAAAAGGGGCCACACATAGTTTGTCAATTAATGTCTATTCACATCAGCAATGCAGTATGAAGAGGGAAGGGAAAGGTATAGGAGTAAGACAGGCAATCAGTAATGTGAAGGCTCACCTGGGTGCTCTCGTCATGGAAACCTTCCAGGAAGCTCTCCAGCAGCTCATCTGCATTGTCAATCCGCTCAGCATACTCGCCTACTATCCAGATCATAGCAGCACGGGCCTCGGGCTCATCCAGGGAGTCCAGGTTCTCGCACAGTGTGGCTATCACACTCTCATACCTGGGAAAGCAGGATTGAGCCAGCAGGTGAGCACCAAGGAAGTCTGGCCAATGTGTGTGTTGGAGGGTTAGGGGCCAAGTCAGGTAGGCGGCTGCCCAGACCTGGAGAGGCAGGGAGAGCGGGGATGCTTTAGCTGCTGAAGCTCAGCTGCTCTTATTCTGGCCTGGAGGGTCAGCTTAGGTAAAAGAAGAAAAACAAAAAGTTTCTTCAGAGAAAGCTGCCTGTGAAATGGAAAAGGAAAAGAGGAAGGGGAAGCCAGGCTGCCCTCTTACCAGGAGGGGTGAGCACCTACTTGTTGGGGTACTTGCGGAAGATGTCCTTAATGACCACAATGGCTTCCTGGACCACATAGTTGACCTTGGTCTGGATGAGATCAAGCAATGTGCTCACACAGCGCTCTGCAGATTGCTGTGTGGGAAGAAGAGACAGTGTAGGCAAGGTCTCTGCACAGTTTCCAATTGGGCTAATGATACTACAGGGGCCAAGCAGCTTCAGTCACCTGCCCCCCTTCCGTATCACAGCATGAGAACAGATCATTCTCCCTTGATAATGGGAGGCAGGGAACAAGGGCATACAGACAGAATGAGAACACAAGACAGTCAGAGGCGTAGCTCTTGACAGTGTGAGGTCATTGGGAGTTCCTCCAAGCAAAGTCCAACGGTTGAGTGACCCTATTTGGCCCCATATCTCTGGCTTGTTCTATAAAATTGGCTGCTATGACTAAACCCACAAAGTTTCTGTACCTATTATTTTAATAGCCCAAATGGGGCAGATATTTCAGGAGGGGCCATAATAAACTTCAAGGGGAAAACAGCTTAAAATGCCTCGAGGGTCCTGAGTGGATATGACCAGCTATCCCAGAATCCTTAAGCCACAAGTGGATCCATCGAGTCCAGGTCAACATCAAGGAATAGCTCCCCAGGCAGAGTGGAAGGGAATAAATTATCAGAGCACAGGCTAGGAATGGAATCCCAGAACCTATTCACCTCCACCTTGATGGCACAGCGACCGATGGCACGCACTGCCTTCCGTACAAAATCCACATCCACTTCTGTAGCATACTCTTTGAGTTCCGCCAGTACCTGTGGTCCAAACAGAAATGGGTTGGAAAGATCTGACGGAACAACCTGTTAGAACACTTGGGTAGCAGGAATGCACAAAATCCCAAGGGGATGGGACTCTGCTGTCTGTTCACAAAGGATGGTCCAGGGGAATGTCATCAGGTTTCTCAAAAGGAAGGTAGAGGATGACTATGTAGCAAGGCTCAACAACCCTTGCTTGAAACTGACAACTACTATATCCAGTACCTCATTGTGTGTGCGGCATTGGGGATGCTAAGTAGATAACCACAAACCTACACTCCTAGTCTCAACACTGACTTGGGGTGGGGGCGGGGGTATTGCTTATACATATGTGTGCACAGGCGGAGACCAGAGGACTACCTTAGGTGTCATCTCTCAGAATCAATCTACTTTTCTTTTTATTTTTGTTTTGTTTTGAGGCCTCTCACTGGCCTGGGCTTTGCCAGTGAGGCTAGGCTGGCTAGCTAGCCAGTCCCAGTGATCTGCCTGCCTCCCTCCACCTCTCCAGTGCTGGGATTACAAAGACACACCACTAAATTCATTGTGTGTGTGAGATGTGGGGTGGAGGGGTAGATGCCCAGAGGAGAGAAGAAGGCATTATATACCCTAAAACTGGAGTTACAGGCAGTTGTGAGGTGTCTAAAGTGGGTGCTGAAAATTAAACCCATGTCCTTTGAAAAAGTAGCAAGAGCTCTTTACCCTGGAGCCCTTTTTTTTTTTTCCCCTTAAAGAACAGGGCTGTCAGCAGCTACACACAGCTTTTTAAACATAGGTTCTGGATATCAATTTCAGGTCTTCATGACTGCCTCAAGTAAGTGCTTTACCAACTGAACCATATCCCTAGGTGCCTAAATATCACTTTTTAGTGAATAAATGATAGGTAATGATAGAATAAGGAGAATGTTTTGTGCATATAGGAAGTCTAATTATGTTTACCAAGGTAGTCTCAACCTTAGGACAAATGGCTCCTGCATCAGCCACCTGAGTACCTGGGACTTCAGGAGTGTACCTTTGTGCACACTTGAGAACATTTCCTTAATAATAAAATATTGGCTGTTTTTCCTCCTTACAGACCTCTAGCACCCATGACTCTCCACGAGATGAAATGTCAATAGTGAGCACGACCTAGAGTTTGTCTGACACCAAAGCTAGTGCCCCATATCACCATTCTCTGCTTGCCTGGGCAATGTTGGCTTGGGAGGCCAGACGGATCATAATGTCCAGTTTCTCCAGCTTCACGTAGATGGGGTCATTGTACTTCACAAAGAAAACCTTCATTTCATGCTTCAAGATTTCCGGCCTGGTGGTAGGGTGGGATGCCCAGAGAACAAAAAAGAAGCCATAAGGCCCACGAGGAAGTCATTCTACATCTGCTGGGGAATTCCTGGGCTAGAGGTAAGACTTGGTATTCAGGGAGGCAGAACCATCACCATGACTGAGTGAGTGATCACAGGCAGTGGTTCTGCCTGGCTACTGCTTGCTGGGTCCCATCTCAGAAAGGAGAAGAAGTTTACATGGATAGCAGGGGCAGCAGGTCAGGGTTCTAAACCTGCTGCCTTTGTTTGGTATGACCTCAGCCTTTGTTTCCTAACCCATGAAATGAGAATGAACTGTGCAGGAACAATTGTCACCCCAGGCCTGAGTCTCTGGTGCTAGACCTGGCATGTATGAACTCAGACTTTAGAAACAATAAAGGTGGCTGATCATGACTAGACTACATACAAACAATATAGTTTATGCTCAAACCCTGCTTTCCTTCTAGAGCCCTGAAATACTGGAGTGTGCCCCTCTTAGGCACTTTAGGTGCCCTGTCTTGATCAGGCTTCCTGGGAGGAAACATTCCACACATACTGCTGCCCTCTGCTGACCTTCCAGTGGAGGAAAAGCCCATGAGGAAGCCTTTCATGGATTCTTCCATATTCTCCCCTGTGACCCAGCTATAGGCCACTCTACTAAGTCTTAGGGAGGAACACAAATGACTACTGGGGAAGGCTAGTCAATCTCTGGACACAGACACAGACTCCTGCACAATGGATCAACTGAGGGAGATGAAACACCTAACATGATCAATGCCTGCTGTATGAAGGCATTTGCCAATAGGAACGTTCACCTACTGAGCTATCTAAGGACATCCACCGCTCCTCCCCTGTGCCTGCTGCCCTCAAATGGTATCATGAGACACATTTTTTTAAGACATGGAAATTCAGAGAGGTTACAAAGTTTGCATTTGTCACAAACTAAAGGTTGAGAGCAAGATAAGAGGTACCATCCTGGTTCCTATTTCTATATCCTTCCCAGGACAGAAATTAATAATTCTAAAACAAAGTTACAGAGAGGGATGAAGCTCTGTGATGGGGACAGAGGAAAGAGGAACTCAAGAGTCTGTGTTGTTATACAAACTGTGGAGAGCCTGGCTAAGTAAGGAGCTTTTGTGGTGCTCTGTGGGGGAGGGAAGACTCTGAGATGGGTAATAGGAAGATGACTTCCATAATCGAGGCTTGACAAAGGCTGCCCAACCATGTCAGGTTGGCCCACGTCATGGCTGGGTGATATACACAACTTCTTCAGAGAACCCTTTGGGCTGACCTAGTTCCTGCACTCTAATAAATGCAGTGACCCAAGGGCACTAGTTTATAGAGACCCATGCTGTAATAGCAAAGACCTAGTCGCATCATATTGCTTAGAGACTTGGAATGCTTTACCCATGTTTACCCTCCAAATCTTCACAAATGTCTCAGCATCTCTGGCCCTCTAAAAAATATTGAGGACCAGACTGATGCTGTGACAAGGAAGATAAGCCACCTTCCTAAGGCATGATAAGGGTCCAGGTTCCTAGCAGCAGACACAGGAATGACTTGCCATTGCCAAGCCCTGACTATAGAGAAGCTGGGAGGAAAATTTTGGAGGTAGATCCCACCTCAGCTACAGGGCGCCCTTATTCAGAGCTGTTTTAGAGGAAGGAGCAGATCATTCCAGAGACACTTCAGACCCAGTGTTGCTTATGGAGTTCCAGACCTTACCCATCTAGCACTAGATCTCTTCTTTGGGAGCAGTGACATACGTGAGTCACCCACTTAGGAGGAAGGAAGCAGTTGCCCAGCATTCTGTTCTATTTCTCCCTCCAGGTCTTAAGGCTGATATAAAATCCAGTCTCTCACCATCTCTAAGGTCTCCAAATTCAGAGATTTCAATGAGACCTATGAACTTTGCCCCCAAGCAAACTGCACAGATACAAAATCTTGAGATATCCCTGAAGGACTCTACAGACTCTGAGTCACCAAATGTCCGGATAAAGCAGTACCGTGCTTGCCTTTACTGATCAGCTCTAAGGCTGGCCCAAGGCTTCTTAACACTGACACGCTGACCTGGGATAGGTCATATCTTGTCAAGTGTTCACTGAAGGGAAAGTGCTCTGGTTGAGAACCCTCTAGTATGCTTTAGGCTTCCTGAACGGTGACAGATCAGTTTCCCTTGAGGGTCCCTGTCTCTAGCATGTAACATACATGCATGCTGGTCTCTGTACCTTTTCTGCACAATGAGATTGATGTTGCGCAGAGCCACATACTGCAGCTCTGGCTCTGCTGACAGCAGCGTGACCAGGGGAGGTGCCAGCTTCTTGAGCAGTGTGCCGTAGTAGTCCAGGTCCTTGGACAACATCTCCATGAACTTCATCAACACCTTCACAGCAGACAGCACCACAGCAGAGTTGGCATGGGAGAGTCTAGGGGTGACCCGTTCACAGATGCTGGGGTCCAGCCATTCCAGTAGAGCAAAGAGAGACAGACAAGGGAAAAGTCCCATTTCACTTATCAAAATAGCATTCCTTCTTCTTTTTTTTTGAGACAGGGTCTCATGTAACCCAGATGGGCCTCAAACTCACCATGTAGCCAATGAACTGCTCAAGTCAAAAGTTGTCTCCCCTGCCTGCCTCTTTTTTTCCAATACAAGCGCTGAACCTAGGGCCTCATATATGTGAGACAAGTGCTCTCCCACTGGTCTTAGCACTTCTGATCCTCTTGCCTCCACCTTCCAAGTGCTGAGATCACATACACACTACCATGCCTGGTTTAGTCAGTGTTGGCTCCATCAACTGAGCAGTATCTCCAGGTTAGCATGTCTTCTATAGGAGGAAGGCCTTCTAGTCTGCTACTTACTGACTATAGCAGGCTTGAAACACTGTGAACCTCAGGTTCCTCATCTAAAAGTTAACAATGTCTACTTCACAGGCCTGTTGAACACTGAGTGAAAAGAATGAATATAGTGCCTGACATAGTAACATATCCAGATGTCGGCTTTCCCCTTCTACTGCCAGAGCATTCATTCACTCATGGTGGTCAGGACAGTTCCAGCTGGGTGACCTACACAATTCCTTCCACCTCTTTAATGTATTCTCCTTGTCTGTAAGGGGCTCATGATGACAGGACACATTTCACAGATCGGCTTTAAACGTTACGTAACATGGAAGGCACCCAGCAGAGGTCAGGTACCTAGAGAATTCAGTGGCTCTGAAGCTATAAAGTTCTTGATTCAACCCAGATGGATCCTCATCAGTTCCTGCCAGGCCCCATCTATGTTCACAGTAAGCAGGGAGCTCACTGCCTGAAGCCATACAACTGACAGCATGGCTCTATAGATGAGAAGCCAACTGGTTCCCTGAAAGTGTGTCTAATGACAGGAAGAAAGGTCTTGGAAAGAGGCTCATTCAGGCCTGAGATCCACTCATGAGGACCATATTCAACCAGGCTGGTAAGCAAGGGGTCTGTCTGCTTACCTCTGGGCCTCACGGTCATCCTTGGGCATGTAGTTGGCCAGACAATCCAGAATGAAGATCTGGCCCCACTCAGTGCATTCATTAAGGGCTGTCAGCAGCTTGTTGATTGACTGCGGGTTCAAATCAAGCAGGTTGCTACTGGGGTGAGACTCAGCGATCTCTGAGAGGGCAGCCACTGCATTTGCCACTACCTGATTGAGAGGGTAGAAAGGGTAGAGGCTGGAGGTACTGCTCAAGTCAGAGAGTACAGGGGCTATGATACTAGTAGGTCAAGATGGGACATTCTATAAGGAATATCACCTTATCGGTAGGTTCTAGAGCCTCAAGAAGGTCTGACTACATACAACACTCACCCCCACTGACTCCTCTGTAAAGCAGAACTAAAGTAAGTACACCTGCCATTGGAAAGAAGAGAGGAAAGAAAAACCCAGCCACAGGCACCCAGCAATGAAGGGCAATGCCGGTAACCAATCCAACCTCCTTCTACTTGCTAGAACCACTTATTGCAGTGGTTGTCAGCTGTGCTTCTCGAAGACAGAAGAATCTTGCAGAATCTCTTTAAGGTTGCTGAGAGTAAATGGGTCTAGGCTATAGAGGGGTTTACCAAATGTTTCTACCAAGACAGCTCCTTTTATGTACAGTCTATAATGTTTTCAACTTTCCTCTATGACACAGTGTTCTAGTTATCAGTCTTTAACCTATGAGCAATCAGCATTTCTGTTGGAGACAGAGTGGGGCTGTGCCCAATGTTTTGAATATTTCATTTTTTTCTTACATATTTTTAAATTTTTAGAAAAGGTCTTATTACATTAGCACAGGCTGGTCTTTAACTCTCAGTCCTCCTGCCTCAGCCTCCTGCCTGCTGTGGTGACAGGCCCTGACAAAGATCACTGCAAACTCTTGTTATTTTAACAAGTGATGGGATTAGGGTTCCCACCTAATACATCCTTGTGTCTTGTCTTCCACACTATGATACTGTAAGGTGAAATCTCTGCAACCCTACCTGGAAGAGAACTACATGCCCGGGAATTACTAGTGGTCTTGGTTAGGAGCTAATGACAGTGACAACAACTAGAAAGAGAAGGACATTAGCACTAACTACAGGGTCACTGCTTGCCAGGTCAGGTCGGCTCAGGTCAGGTATGTTACTGTCCCAAAATCTAAGGTTGAGACAAACAGGAATCTGAAAGATTAGATAGCTTTCCTAAAGTCACATAGCTAGTTTGAGAGGGTCAAAAGAAATCCAGGCCTAGTTCCCTGCAAACCACTGCAAGGAACAGGCACTAGATACTCAGCAAGACCCTAACTTCTAGGAAAAGGGAAAGCCAGGTCTTCTTTCCAAGCAACCCAGGAGTTCTGTGGGCATCCCAAGGACTGTTAGCACTTACCATGGGGTTCGAGTCAGAGATGAGGTCTTTAAGTGTGTCCAGAAAACCCTGGTCTTCTACCAGCTGGGCATTGATGTCATGGAGCTTGGCTACACACACAGCTGCGGTCTTACGCACATATGGATCTTCATCCTTCAGGCACTTTCGGAGTGGTTCACATAAGTACTCTGTGATCTTGTCAACTCGAATGCAGCCCATGGTCCTCACAGCCAGGGCTCGGATGAGGGGATTGGGGTCCTCACAGTCCTGAGGGGAACCAGTCATTGGCCAGGGGCTGGGGCAGGGGCAGGATGAGTCATCTGTGGCTTCCTATTCTTTCTGATCTCCAGCTCTGAGCAACATCAGCTGCTGTGGGATGTCCACTGACCACAGCCAACAATACTTAAAGTAAAAGCCACAGAAGAGATGCCAAGCATTTTCCAGATACTACGTGAGGGGCTCTATACACTTTCTCTGCTGCTTCCTGAGGCTGTTTCACAACCATGGAAGCTGAGGTTCTGGAAAAGGTGTGTGCCCACCCTGTCAGAGCAGAGCAGCCATTTACACCCATATGCTCCTAACACTATAGTCCTCAATCTTTTCTTTTTGAGACAGGGTCTTGCCATGCTGCTCAGACTGGCCTGGAACTCACTATATAGCCTAGATGAACCTAGAACTCAAAGCAATCCTCCTTCCTTATCCTTATAATGTGTGTGGCATTATAGGCACACACAATCACAGAAACCTTTCATATTCTAGTGGGCTAGAGGTCAATGTCCAAGTTCATGCTTGCTCCTTGTTTAGTGACAGGAAATAGAGAAAGGAGTCATCTGGTAAGGAACAGAGATGCTCTCAGACGCTTGCTAAAATCTGCCATGGCAACAGACACAGGGAATGAGTGGCCCAGTTAAGGAAATGAGAGGCCAATAGGCCTGGTGCCACCTCACAGGGAATGAATAAGCCATGTCTTTAGGTCTGTGGTTCTGGAGAGAGAGGGTGCCCTCTGCTGGAGGAAGAGGCCCTTCAGCCTGCTTGGGCAGAAGGAAGCCTGCAGGTCTGCAAAAGAGCCCGAAAGTTTCATGCAAGTCAGAGGGCCCCAGCACTTCAAAGAGACAGGGACATATGACATATGAATGCAGGCCCTTACTCGCATTCCCACTTCCACTGGGCTCCTACTCACCTTCACAAAGGTGTTGACAGCCATGATGGCCATGTCAGGCTGACTCTTGGCATAGTTCATCAAGTACAGGTATACCAGCTTCTTTAGTTCCAGGTTGTCTGTCTGCATACAGTTCACCACATCAGGGAAGAGGGCACTGCAAAATCAAAGCAGCACCAGCAGAGCTTGAAGACAGAGAACATAAGCTTTTCAGGCAGCTAATTGCAGGAGAGGCAAGGGATGGCAGTGAGAAGTAGGGGAGAAGGAAGAGAAGCCGTGATTTTAAAGACTTGTTTTCTTCAAGGGGTTCAAACACAAGAGCCCATCAAAACAGCTCTGCCTCTTGCTATGCTCATGACTCTGGGAAATTTCTAGCCCCTAAGTATGAGTTCCTTCGTTTATAAAGAACATGCAACAGAAATTGACTTTGAGGCTGGAGCTAGGGCTTAGTGTTGAACGTTTGCCTAGCACACACAAGGACCAGGGTTCAATTTCCAACACTTCTATCTCTCGAAACCTACTTCTTAATGAGATACTATTCGTAAAGAATCTGATATTTGCAGAGTATCATTCTTTTCCCCTCCCTAATACTTCATGTGGTCCCTTATATTGGACTGCTAGTTCCAGAGCTTCTCAGGGAAGCAGGGTTGAAGGGACAGGTTTGGCACCCACTAAGAACCAGAAAGGCATATGGGACATACACTGTGTGCCAGGCTTGGTGCTAATGATTGGACACAATTCATCTCATTTAACAGCCCCAGGAATCCAGGGGCATGTTTTCATTTCAGATAATTCTGAGGTTAAGATGTGTCAAGCAACATGAGGAGCCGGATCTGACTATGACCTTTGCTGTACTCGGTGTGACTTTTGCCAACCATAATTATCCCAGAGTTACACACCTTGAGATGTGAAATAAGAAGATCAGCTTTCTGGAAATTGAACCTTCACCTTCCCTCTTAATTATTGGGCTTTTATTGCCAAGAACAAGGTAAAATAGAAAATGAAGGGGGCACCCAACAGGCCAGGTTCCTTCTGAGCTGCAAAGGACAAAGTCACCTGGAAAGATGATGCACCGGCAAGAACAGAGTCACTCTGGGGAGAGGAAGAGGAAGTAAAGAGCCTGAATGGCTCTCTCAGGCATTATCAGCAAAGCAAGCTCTTTTAAGAAGGAAGAACAAAGATGCTTCCTTTGTTAGGAAGTGACAGATCTGTTCCAACTGAAAGAAATTTTTTTTCACAAGTCCAATCCTTTAAACTTATTTTCAAATCATAATTTACAATGATTTAAACGTGTGTGTGTATTGTGTGCCACAGTGTACACGTGGAGGTCACAGGACAAGTAGTAGAAGATAACCATGTGGATCCTGGGGATTGAATTCAGGTCATCTGGCTTAGTGGCAGTCCCCTTTACCCACTGAGGTGCCTCATAGCCCCAATCCTTTTACAGTCTGTCCTAAAGCGGTCTCTACTAAGAACTCTCCTACACTGGCTGTAAGAAGTCCTTGCTAAGGTTAGCAATAGGTAGGCAATCTGTGTGGAAGCCTGGGACACTGGGATTATTCTCTAAGATTCAGCCATGGAGCAGCTGGACATCAGAACCTCTGTGGTATGTGTAAGATACCATGATATATATATACCATAATATAAGATACCATAATATAAGATACCATAATATAAGATAATATAAGATACCATGATATATACAGAGGACAGTTTAGATTCTGGAAGGTCCAGGCTCAACCTAGTTCTAGTTCTGCATTAGCCATGTGACTCAATCCAACAGGTATTCAACACAACTGCATACAACATGAGAACAGCCTAGAACAGGCTCTGAATGTTAGAACAGAGAACAAGAAAAAGTAAAAAACATATTTCCTGTTCTTTTTTAAAAAAAATTTATTTATTATGTATACAATATTCTGTCTATGTGTATATGTCTGCAGGTCAGAAGAGGGCACCAGACCTCATTACAGATGATTGTGAGCCACCATGTGGTTGCCGGGAATTGAACTCAGGACCTTTGGAAGAGCAGGCAATGCTCTTAACCACTGAGCCATCTCTCCAGCCCCATATTTCCTGTTCTTAAAATAAAAACCAGAATACCCACTGTACTGTCATCTTCCTTAATGGGCAGCACTCATCTGGAGCTTCTGAGAGGGCTCTGCCACACCCTCTTGAATGTCTGCTGCCCTTTCAACCTGGTCTGCTTCACTCAGGTTACTTTTTACCTGAGCCATTACCATTTCAGCTTGCCATTCACATGCAAACAGAATCCTGTGTTTGGACATGAAGTTTGTCAAAGGCACTAAATGCTCCTGCTGGTCAGCACCTGGCTGTCCCCAGCTTACTCCTGTATACCTGACGTCTTTGCCCACGGTCATGGACGCAATCACTTTCTTCACCGCCTCCTTCTTCTTCTCCTTCTTGTCGCTGTTGAGCTCTGCCTTCAGCTCGAAGATTTCCCCTAAGGACAGGAGGCAGCAGTGAGCAGTGTGTCCCACCCCCAACGTACCAGAGAACTAGCTGGAGGTAGAGAGCAACTGTAGACTCTTGGCTTCAGGTAGGACAAGTGACAGAGAGGAAAGGTGAAGAGAGAAATTAAAAATAGAAGCCTGGAAGGCCATGTAGGACTACAAGGATAGGAACCAAGGTCCAGGGGCCCACTCAGCTAGCCTGCTAAAGTGCAGAGGACACCAATTTCCCCTCAGCCTTCTCACTTGCCCTGATTCCCTCAAGGCTGAGCAGAATTGGTGGTAGGTGGTGGCTGATCTCACATGTTGACTTTTCCTGTTTTCCCAGAACCCTGAACTCAAACAGCTTGCTCAGAGTTTCACTTCCTCAGCCTGGAGATGAGAATTCAGCTGTTTTTCCAGGGCTGCAGCATGTAATAAATTGTTCTCAGAACTTGATGATATAGAAAAAGGAAATGAGGATGCGTAGTTGTTCCCCACCTCCATCCCACAGAGACAGTTAAGACGTGCTAACAGGTTAGGGGTAGACAATTCCTGAACCTTCCTCTGAGCACAGAACCACACTAATTTCTTCCATATCCTTTCTCATTTCATATTCACAACAACCTGCCTTTCCCCATTTTACAGATGAGCAATGGAGTCTGTTGCATAGCGAATGGGACAGGCTAAGGTTGGAACCCAGGTGTGTTCCTTCCAAAGCCTACACTCTAAATAAATCCCTTTGCTTGCTTGGCCCTGCCATGGACACCCCTTTGCCTCTCTCTGGACTGGGCAATGAAGTCTCTCAGCCTCAGCTATGAAATGCCCATCTCAGTGCCTGGCACTCTGTTCTGCATCAGGACAACTTGCTGGTATTAATTAGCCGCATGAAGAATTCTAGTCCTAGGTTTTTCTCAAGTCACTTGGGGGTAGGGTGAGACGGGACTGTTAAGTGGGGGAAAGTGCTGAGAAAGTTCTAAGTAGATTCATAATGAGAAAAAGAAAATGAGTTATTTTTGTTTTTAAACCATGATCACAAAAAGAGAGTAAATACAGTTGATTAAGAACAATGACCTAGCAAAGCCTGAGCAGCGTCATACTACAGGAACTGCGTAACAGGACCAGGAATAATCCACAGATGCTGTGGTTCCAATTTATAAAGGAACACATCTTCCTCTTCCAAGAGGGCCCTGGACTCAGCAGACAAGGACGGCCTTTGCTCCCTCCACAGGGGTGTTACCGCTCTACTCAAAGCATGTGGCAGGTGATGGAGGTCAGTCAACCCTGCCCCAAGAAGGCTGGTGAGGTGAGCTCAGCGCAGACTGCTCTGAGATGCCTCTGTCCTCCAACAGGCCTCAAATGCAGCCGTTAAACCTGGCTCCTGAATCACAGAAGGCAAGCAATTCTTTCTACACCCAAGACTACACGTCCAGACTCTGGTGCTGTAGTCTCAACAGAGTTGTGACCCTGGTCTCACTAACTCCCTGCAGTCTTTATTACAATCAGCCTTGGATCTTTCCTCACTTAAAAACTATTCACGATGTCAGACTTAGATTTGAATCTAGATGTCTCTATCTCTATTCACTGTCCCTCAATCTCTTTCTCACAGTCAGGGACCCCACAACAGTGCTTCACACAAAGCAGGTTAAGCTTGAACTTGCTATGTATGTGGCCTTTAACCCCTGATCTTTCTGTCTTTGCCTCCCAAAGTTGAGACCCAGCACACCTGGCAAGATTGTCTTAAAAAATAAGCAACAGTTGGACTGATAAATAAAATGCTTGCTGGAGAAAGGTTCAGTTGTTAAGAGCCCTGGCTACTTTTCCAGAGGAACCAGGTTTGATTCCTATCACCCACATGGTGGCTCACAATTGTCTGTAGCTACAGTTCCAGGGGATCCAGCACCCTCACAAAGACATGAATGCTGATAAAACACCAATGCACAGGAAACAAAAAAGAATAGATAAATAAAAATAATATGAAGTGCCCGCTAACAAAAAGACTTTGGATCTGACTCAGTGATTCAGCAAGATTAAGAATCAGGGCTGGAGAGATGGCTCAGTAATTAAAAGCACTTTCAGAGGACTGGGATTTCATCCCTAGGGCCCAGATGGTGGCTCACAACTCTCTGAAACTCCTGTTCTGAGGATTCAGCACACTCTTCTGGACTTCTTGGGCACCAGGAGAAGACATACATATAGGCAAAACATCCATACAAATAAATTGTGTGTGGAAAGGAGGATGAGGAAGGCCTGACTAGAGAGGTTAAGGCACACTGTCAGCCACAACAACTTCTACTATTTTTTTTTAAAGCAGAAAGGAACAAAGTCTCCAAAAACATTAATCCAGCTTAGAAAACTTCAGTGCAACAACTGAACTGACTTAATACTAAGTCATGAGAACTGATGGGAAATGTTTATGATGATGTCAAATGAACAACAGGATAAAAACTTTTGCTCCAGCATGAAGAACAATACCACAGATAAGGACCAGCCTCCCCCACAGCAGGCCTGTTGACAGACTGTGTACCTTCCCTGAGAAGGGGAAATATATTTAACTATTTTTAAGCCATTGGAAACAAAACAAGGTCTTTTCCCCATGTTTAACATTAATGTTCTTCCTTGGGTTCTAAAAGGAACACTTGAGGGTTCTAACGTCATCAACTGCAAACAGTTTCTGGATCATCATTCCAATGATGCCTCCAAGCCTCTCCCCTCCCCATGTTCCCCAACATACCAGGGACAGATCTGGGGACAGGGCATAGGCTGTGGTGGAACATACAGTACCTTTCTTGGTTGTTGTGAAGTACTTTGAATCAGTCATTTTGGTCCTTTATCTGTGGCCAGACTCTGAAAGACAGAGAAGAAAAGGGTGGATCTGTGTTCTAGTCCTTGTTCAGTTAGGGTGTGCACAGGGAGGAAGAGAAGGATCCAGAGCACGTGAAGCAGGGCAAGATAGCTATTTATCTATTTTCCAGGCACGTGAACTGCTAGGTCAGGGTTGGTCTTATTTTGGAGGTAACTGAGGGAATCTATCAGTGTTTTGACTGTCCATATCTTTTGACTGAGTAAGTTTCCTTTTAGGAATCTCTCCCTCAGAACAGGAGCCTGAGGTCATCTGGCTTTTTCGGTATTGTTATTTATGTCCATACTACTGGGACACACTTCCATGGCTTTCAGCAGACAGACAGAGTAACTATCGATTAATCCGTAGACTAGAGATAAAAAGCCCTTGAAGGTCAGTCACAGCAGCCCCCTTGCAGTGTTCCTCCTGTTCGGCTGTCAGGCTCAGCTCACCCAAAGCTCAGGTGGGTCTATCCTCATCTCATGTATGCAAGTGATCTGGAGAAATGCTGTTTAAGGAGGGAGGGAGGGAGGGGACTGTAGAGATGGCCAGGAGTTAGAGCACCGGCTGCTCTTGTAGAGGATCCCAGATTTGTTTCCAGCTACCACCTGGCAGCTTACAACCACCTATAATTCCAGTTCCAGGAGATCCAAACGCACTCTTCTGGCCTCCAAGGACACTGCACACACACAGTGCGCATACAGACACTCACTTAGGCACACACATACCATAAAATAAATAACTATTTTAAAATTTTATTTCTGTATACTACTGTTTTGCCTGCATGTACACCTGTGTACTGCATGTGTGCCTGTGGGGGCAAGAGAACATCAGATCCCTTAGATCTGGAGGTGCAGATGGTTGCGGGCACATGTAGGTGCTGAGAATTAAACCCGGGTCCTCTTAACTGCTGAGCCAGCTCTCCAGGCCCCTAAGTAAATAAATCTTAAAGAAGCATGGGAGTTTCTTCTTTCCACAACTTCCCTCAAGTTTCTAAAAATCTACAATTCTTTCTAGAAGGCTTGCGTTTGCATACCATGACTGTACCATTTCTCAAGTCTGGCCAGTTTTCTTACAGTATCTCTCAAGATATTATCCAACTGTTGAAGTCAGGAGGTCAAAGAAAGTACTGAAGTTCCCAAGTTCATCCAGCAAACATTTACTGAGCAACTACTTTGTACCTCAACAGTTCCTCTGATCAACAGATGAAAGATTTAAAAGGAAGCTGGAGAGACACCAGTGAGATGGCTCAGTAGGGAAAATGCAAATTTGACCAGAGTTCAGTTCCTGGGATCTCTAATGGACCAAGAGAAGTGACTCCTCAAAACTGACCTGTGATCTAACATGTGCATTGTCACATACACACACACCACCAACAACAACAACAACAATAATGATAGTAAAATAAAATAATTTTTTAAAAAATAGCTAATGAGCAGGCCATGGTGGCACATGTCTGTCATTCCAGCACTGGAAAGGAGAGGTAGAAGAATCATGGCTAAGGTCAACCAGAGCTACTAATACTGTATCAAAAGAAAAAAAGTTACCCAGAGGTCACAATACTTTGGATAGCAGCAACTTCTAGAACTACTCTGAGATTTATTAAGAAGTAATCATTTATTGGCACCTCTACTAAAATTAGAGGTTTATGGGGCCAGGGAGAGAGTTCAGTGGTTAAAGTGCTTAGCAATTAACACGAAGACCAGAGTGCTCAGAACTCATGCAAAGCTGAGTAGGTATGGCAGACTACCTATACTTCCGGCCAGAAGGTGGAGTCTTCAGAGCATGCTGCCTAACAAGACTTAGCCATATTGTTAAGCTCTGAGTTTGATGAGTAAGGTGAAGACCAATCATAGATAATTCTGGATATCACGCAACTCCACGAACACTCATACACAAGCAAACCATGAACATATGAAAATGAGAAAAACAACAACCAGAGGTTTTGGGCTTTTCATTTGTGCATGGGTGTGTACCTGTGTGTATGTGCTGTGCACGCCAGAGGCTAACATCAAATGTCTTCCTCAGTCACCGTCCATCTTACTCTTTTGAGAGGTTCTCTCACTGAGCCAGGAGCTCCCTGATTCAGTTAGACTGGCTGCCCAGTGAGTTCTTGGGATCTACCAGCTTCCACCCCACCAACACTGACTTACAGTCATGCACCTCTGCACCTGGGCTTTATGTGGGAAGTAGGGATTTGAACTCACATCCTCACTTTACTGACAAAACCAATCCCCAGTTTTAACTGTGTTTTACAGAAAGAAGCTCAAAGATGCTATGTAACCTGCTCAAGTTCACAGCTTGTAGGCGCTGAGTGGGGAGCATCTCAGGTCTACATCTTAGGGCTTCTTCCCCACTTGAGAGGGAGGGCAGGGCTTTCTCAGCACTAAGGACTTAATCGAAGGGGAACTTTCTGATCTACCTGTAATTTTTCATGGTAGAGAAAAGCCACACACCTGCTGGATGTAGTGGTGACACACCTGTAAGCACCCAAGGGGCTGAGGCAGAAAGACTGTGAGGTAAATTCAGATTGGGATACCAAGTGAGATCCTGCCTCAAAACCAAAAACAAGCCAGGTGTGGTGGCACACACTTTTGATACCAGCACTCAGGAGGCAGAGGCAGGTGGATCTCTGAAATCCAGGCCAGCCTGATCAGAGTGAGTTCCAGAACAGCCAGGGGTACAAGGAGAAATCCTGTCTCAACCCCCTCTCCGTCAAAAAAAAAAAAAAAAGACACCTAAAGTTGGTGAGTTAATAGCTCAGGAGGGAAGGGTGTTTGCTGCCAAGCCTGATGACCTGAGTTGGGACTCTGGCCTCCACATATTGGGAGGAACGATTCTTAAAAGTTATTCTCTGACATCCAAAGTGCAAGTGCACAAACACAAGAGAAAGGGAGGGAGGGAGGGAGGGAGGGAAGGAAGGAGGGCAAGAAAGACAGACATCCAAATGGAGCAGAGTCACTTAATTTTGTCCATTCAGTTGTCTCAATGGAAGGGACTCAAATATGTAGCCTTCTTTGTATTTCTTATTATGAGGAGGCTAAATGAAAGGCCACGAGGTGACCAATGTGAGCTACAGTCTTTCCAGCCTGACTATTTTTTTCAAGTTCAGCTCGTATTATGGCAGGATAGCACTGAAGCTGTCTCCCTCCCATCTTCAGTCATCAGTGGAACACTGGCATGGACTGTCTCAAGCTTAAGTTCTTATGGATGCCATAGAACAGTGGTTCTCAACCTCTGGCAAACCTCTATCCAAAAAGACTTACATTAGGATTCATAACAGTAGAAAAATTATAGTCATGAAGTAGCAATGAAGTGATTTTATGGTTGGAGGTCAACACAAGATAAGGAACTGTATTAGAGGACTGCAGCCCTGGGAAGGCTAAGAACTGCTGCTTTACAATAAAAGAGCAGAAGCTTCACTAACAACAGTGTAAGAAGAAAGACATAACACTTCTTTTGCTAAGTTCAGAAAGAATGAAGGCCCTCTCCTTCTAGCGCTGCAGGAAAGAGCAGAAGAGACCAGATCTAATGATATAAGCCCTGAATGGTGCTTCAGAAAAGATCCAAGTGCTATGGTGGAGTCTCTCCTTTGCTGGGCCCCACAGCATGGACCAGGGCTAAAAAGAACCCATAAGGGGAGGGGCACATGGGCTTGCCTCACAGCTGGTATTATCCACCCTCAGGCCTCATATAGGGCTCTGCATAAGCCCAGAGTTCAACTGACAGTTCTTCAAAGAAACATAAAGGGGCCAGTGGAGATACCACAGACAGTCGTTCACTGACAGTTCTATTATGTAATGATGCGCATTCATTATCAATGGCAATTTACTTAAATATGTTCTTTTGCACACACAGACAGTCACTTTTTTTCAAAATGCTCATAATGAGGTGGAAATGACAATAGGTTGTCTGTTGTATCATAAAGGCCTACATGTTTTAAGAAACCAGATTTAAAAGCATAACTGCCCAAAGGGTCCAAAATAGGAGAGTCCCTGTTCCTTGCTGAGTCTAAGAGAATGACTGAGGCTGAAGGAATAGCTGGGCATGGCTGTGCATGGCTGTAGCCCCAGCAGTTGGGAGGCCAAGAAAGCATGAGGGCAGAATGCACAGTAAGATCACTCCTTGACGCAACACGGAAACAAACAACCTGCAAAAAATAAAATTGGAAGAAAAAAACAAAGCACCAAGAACTACTTCTGATATCCAACTGTAGGCTGCTGGGAGTTTTCTTCTGCAGTGGAGGAGGCTGTCAGGAACTTCCCCTTCTGTATAGACACAGTGTATCATCTACATGTCCTGAATTCCCAGGACAAAACCTGTCAGGGATAGACTGAGTATTGTAGGCAACTGACCAGGAGAAGAAAGGGACAGGAAACCTTCTTCTTTTTTTTTCATATATTAAAAAAAGGACATAAGATGGGCACAGTCTATATTCCCAGCTCCTCAGAAGGCTGAGGCAAGGACTACTTGAGCCTAAGAGTTCAGGGACAGCTTAGGTAACACAGTGAGATCTTGCTGCAGGGCTAGCCAGCCAGACCAGCACAGATCTACAGTCAAGTTTCTGACACATCTTCTTTCATAATATAACAACTACCCTCAAATTTGAGCAGGCCTTAAATGCTAATTTCTGTAGCATCCATTTTGCAGATGCTTCTGCAGGGGCCCAGAGGGACAGATAATACAGAATTTTTGTTTCCTCCAGAAATTAGAGAAGTAAAGGGATACAGGGAAAAGTGAGAATGATCTGGAAAGTTACTCCACTGGGAAAGAAAGCGCCCACAGCTTGAGGTCTGCTTTGGGCCGTCTCCCTTGTGTCGCTTTTTAATGAGTGTCCTCACACCAGGGCCAAGTCTTGGGTTTAGTTGTCTCCTAGATGTCAGTGCAGGAGAGATCTTGCATTCTCTGCACAGGAATGGAAAACAACAGTTCTGTCCTGAAAGCACTTGCACTTGAAGAAGCCATAGGAAAGCAGCATGTCCCTCAAACTGCCAGCTGTGGCCTGCATCAAATCCCTCTCCCATGAGACCAAACACACTAAGACCCTATTGCCTGACACATCTGATCAAGCACATGAACCACATTTAAAAGTAGGTGGTCAGCTTAGGCAAGACAAAGTATAAGGTTTGGATTTTATCTTTGTGAGTGGCAGGGAACATTTTCAAAAGTAGTTGGGTGTGATAGTTCAGGAAATAGAGGCAGGAGGGTTACCATGAGTTTGAGGCTCACCTGGACTACACGCAAGACTGCCTTAAACAAAAAACAAACAAGGCAGTAATTTGGTAACAGAAACCACTCTGATGGAAAGAGACAGCAGCATTTGGGGCTGGGATCCCCTCAATTTTAGCATTTACGAGTCAAGAAAGGCCTCAAGGGGACAGCACTCCTGGAACAACTGGTTTGCCCTTCAGAGAGCCATGGCCATTGTCCTGCCTCCAGCATGCTGTGTCACACCCAGAGACTCTTGATGCTGCACCATATGACAAATTCCTATTAACCCCACTTTATGACAAGTAAACATTTTTATATCTATGTATTTGCTGAGGGGCATGTGTGGAGATCAGGACAGGGAAACTGGTTTTCTTCATCTTGTGGGCTCCAGGCACAGATCAAGTCTTCAGGCTTGGTGCAACTGTCTCCCCATCAAGTCATCTCCATGACAATAACCTCACCTTTTTTTTTTTTTTTTTGGTTTTTCGAGACAGGGTTTCTCTGTGGCTTTGGAGCCTGCACTGGAACTAGCTCTTAGACCAGGCTGGTCTCGAACTCACAGAGATCCGCCTGCCTCTGCCTCCCGAGTGCTGGGATTAAAGGTGTGCGCCACCACCACCCAGCAATAACCTCACCTTCTAAGACTTAAAGAAATCAAATACTAAAAGTTGAAAAGCAGCAGTTTCCCTTAAGCTCTGCAGAATAATTAAGCAGCTCTTGCTATGAATCACTGATTCTGGGTAGAGATGGGAGGCAAGGATGGAAAACTAAATCCAAATAAAAGAATCTGCCCCCTCAAAGATTTACCTCATAGAAATACTCCTGGCTAGGCCAGCAACATGGCTCAGTGTTGATAAAGGCAACCTGACTTTGATCACCAGAGCCCATGTAAAGGTAGATGGAAGAACTGACTCTATAGACAATGGCACATGTGCACACACAGGAAGGAAGGAAGGAGGGAGGGAGGGAGGGAGGAAGTTGGGATTGGGTTTAAGAAAAGTTCTCAATACTTTTTCAAATATTTTGTCTTCATACAATTTATCTAAATTTAATTTTGTTTTGTTTTTCAAAGCAAGGTCTCTCTGTGTAACACCCCTAGAGGTCCTGGAACTAGCTTTATAGTCCAGGTTTCAAACTCACAGAGATCCACCTGCCTCTGCCTCCCTGCTAGGATTAAAAGTATATGTCGCTCTAAGTTTAATTTTTAAAAGAAGAAATATAAACCATTTGCTTTATCTGGATGTCATTTGGATGAAGCTGTAGAGCAGAAAAAGCAAAACTAAACTATGGTGGTAGAAATTAGGTCAGGGGTACTGGCTAAAGGGGGCCTGGAAGCTCCCTGCAGGTGATTTTAAAAATTTTAAAACAGCCGGGCGGTGGTGGCGCATGCCTTTAATCTCAGCACTCGGGAGGCAGAGGCAGGCGGATCTTTGTGAGTTCGAGACCAGCCTGGTCTAAAAGAGCTAGTTCCAGTGCAGGCTCCAAAGCCACAGAGAAACCCTGTCTCGAAAAACCACAAAAAAAAATTTAAAACAAGAAATATAAACTATCTGCTTTAAGCTAATAAAATTAACTTAAATCTATAAGGAAAGTTTTGAATGAACAATTTTTCTCCAATAACTCAAAATTGTTAATAGTTATGTGTGTATGTGTGGTGTGTGTGTGTGTGTGTGTGTGTGAGAGAGAGAGAGAGAGAGAGAGAGAGAGAGAGACAGACAGACAGACAGAGACACAAAGTCTCACTATGTAGCTCTGGCAAGTCTGCCTCTGTCTCCTGAGTGCTGGGATTAAAAGGTGTGTGCTACCATGCCCAGCAGCTAATAACTTCACTTGTGATTGTTTAAAAAAAATTAGGTTTATTTATTTTATATGTGTTTTGCTTGTAAGTATGTATGTTCACCACATGTGTGCCTAGTGTCTGAAAAGATCAGAAGAGAGTGGCAGATTCCCTGAAACTGGTGTTATGGATAATGGTTGTAAACCATCATGAGGGTGTCAGGAACTGAACCCGGGTCCTCTGCAAGAGCAACAGGTGCTCTTAACTGCTGAGCCATCTCTCCAGCTCCCACAATACTAACTTTTTACCCTTCTGAAGTTAGTTAACTTCACTGCCTTTTTTTTATAAAAAAAAAATGCTTACTGTGTGCACACAGACACACACACACAGGTCCCAACATGGGTGTGTATGCCAGAGGACAACTTGCAGAATTGGAATCTCTCCTCCCACCATGTGGGTCCCAGAGATAGAACACAGGCTTATCAGGTTTGGCAGCTAGTATCTACCTCCTGAGCCATTGTGCTGGCTTCTATTTTAGTTTCCATGTTTTAAAATGGGGAGAGGACCACTTGCTGGTTTATGTTTCTCACATATTCACATATTTCTTCTATTCTCTCTCTCTCTGTCTCTCTCTCTCTCTATGTGCACTGGTGTTGTGCCTGTATGTATGTCTGTATGAAGGTAATGGATTCCCTGAACCTGGAATTACAGGCAGTTATGAGCTGCCATGTAGGTTCTGGGAATCGAACCCGCATTCTACGGAAGAGCAGAAAGTCACCTATTTCTTCTAATGGGATAGCATGAGAATGAAAACTCAATGGCAAGATGAAACGTAAATAAGAGCTGAGAAGTACAGCATGTACTGAGCATGCATGAAACCCTGGGTTTGATACTCAGCATCAAACAAAAACAGTCAACCAAACAGAATAAATAAACACCTAAACGATCATAGGATGTCATTTAGATGAAGCTATAAAGCAAAAAAAGCAAAACTAAGCTATGGTGGTAGAAGTTAGGTCAGGGGTTTTGGCTAAAGGGGGCCTGGAAGCTCCTTGTAGGTGAAGAAGAGAATCTGTGTCCTGATGCATATCCTGGTCACACTCTGCAGCTAAGAGCTACACATGCTACTTGGTGTGAATTATATAAACATTAAAAACAATTTCTTGCTGGGCGGTGGTGGCGCACGCCTTTAATCCCAGCACTCGGGAGGCAGAGGCAGGTGGATCTCTGTGAGTTCGAGACCAGCTTGGTCTACAAGAGCTAGTTCCAGGACAGGCTCCAAAGCTACAGAGAAACCCTGTCTCAACCCCCCCCCAAAAAAACCCAATTTCTTAATTGGATATGCACCTTTAATCCCAGCACTCAGAAGGCAGACGCAGGAGGATCTCTGTGAGTTTGAGGCTAGCCCAGTCTACAAAAACAATTTCCAGGCCAGGGTTACAAAGACTGAGAGAGAGAAAGAGCGAGGGAGGGAGGGAGACAGAGATACACGGAGGGAGGGAGGAGGAATATTTTTGATCAGCAAGATGGTTCATCAAGTAAAGGTACTTGTCACCAAGTTTGACAACTTAGTTTTATTCCTGGAACCCCATAGAGGGAAAAAACTGACATTATGCAGGCACCATATTAAAAAAAAAAAAAAAAAAGGGCCAGGAGCCAGGCAGTGGTGGCGCATGCCTTTAATCCCAGCACTTGGGAGGCAGAGACAGGCGGATCTTTGTGAGTTCAAGGCCAGCCTTGTCTACTGAGAGAGTTCCAGGACAGGTTCCAAAGTTACAGAGAAACCCTGTCTTGAAAAACCAAAAATAAGAAAAAGAAAGAAAGAAAGAAAAAAGCCAGGCAAGGTGGCACACATCTTTAATCCTAGCACAGAGGCAGATACTGAAGTACTATTGTGTGGCTACTGGACTAATGAAAAGTCTGCTAAGATTCCATGTCAGCACAAATACAGGAAGTAAGAACCCTCATCTGATGTCAACAAGAGACTAACTGGCCAGGCAGTGGTGGCGCACGCCTTTAATCCCAGCACTCGGGAGGCAGAGGCAGGTGGATCTCTGTGAGTTTAAGGCCAGCCTGGTCTACAAGAGCTAGTTCCAGGACAGGCTCCAAAGCTACAGAGAAACCCTGTCTCAAAAAACAAGAGAGAGAGAAAGAGAGAAGAAAGAGAGACTAACTGCCTTACACACCTCTTAGAGTAGTCTGGCAGGGGCTTTCAAAACTTCAAATGTACTTAGTTGTTGGTCTAGCAATAGAACCTCTAGGTCTTTCAATATAAAAACAAAAGGTTATTTACTCAATCAACAACCTTTGAAATAGAAAATATTTTAACACAGAGATCTATTTGTCTCTGTCTCCTGAGGGCTAGGATTAAAAGCATGTGCCACTATCCCCAGTTATACATACTTTTTAAAAAGTTTTATTTTATGTGTATGCCTGGTGTCTGCAGGGGCCAGGGAAGGGTGTGGGATCTCCTGGAACTGGAGTTACAGATGGTTGTCCCATGTGGGACCTGAGTCCTCTGGAAGAGGAGTCAATGGTCTTAACCTTCAAGTCCTCTCTCCATCGCAACATGCTTTTATCATAACTATCCAAGACAGTAAATGGAAACACAAAATGCAAAATATATGAAGTATGCTAGTAACGATATTTTAAATGAATATTAATAAAAAGCAAATATCTTAAAAATTTGCAAATGCATCCACTATCTTTTTTTTCTCCCCCAAGACAGGGTTTCTCTGTGTAACAGTTTTGGCTGTCCTGGAACTCGCTTTGTAGACTGGGCTAGTCTCAAACCCACTGAAATCTGCCTGCCTCTGCTTCCCAAGTGCTGGGACTAAAGGCGTGCATTGCCACCACTGCCCGGCCAACATCCACTATCCTTAAAAGGACAGAAAAGTTATCAGTGGTTTCTTCCAAAAAGAAAACTGGGTGATTAATGAATGGGGTGTGAGACTGACTCTCTCCATTTACCCTTCGATAGAAATGTATTGTTTATACATATTACCTGTTTAAACATAAAGCAGCTTAGATTGATTGGTAACAGTCCTGGCTGTCCTGGAACTCACTCTGGTCCAGATGCTAGTCCATCAATAAGCTCATTCTTTAGCCTCAGCTTTAACTCCCTGCCCCAGAGAGCTTCCTTCCTCTGTATCCAGAGGGACACAGGCCTCCCAGCATTGAACTTACTCATATCGCCAACCTCTTTCACAGCCTTCTTCATGCCTCTAATTTTGGATCTGTTCTCTTTAACACTGTCAAACCAGTGACTGGCCCTGTGCCTGGCACATTCCAGGAGCTTACCAAATGTTGGCTCACTCAGTGAATGAAAAGACAGGTTCCCAAGGAAGTTACAAAACCAAGGACTCACCATAAATCATACTCTGTGACAAGTACCAGACAGACCAGGAACAGAAGGCTTTGCAGTTAACTTTCAACAAACACAGCTGAACCAATTCCAAGACAGTTGCCAGAAGTCTGGCTTTGCTATACAAACAGCTGTGTGGCCTTGGGAGTAAAGTAAATCTTCCAACTCTGGTCTTATATCTTCCAGTTGTCAAAGAAGTTCAGACTCCTCTCCCCCAACATATACAGTAGGTAAAAGTGGAACTGAGATGACAGAAGGAAGGCTAGGGGACTAGATCCCGACTCACCCAACTGTGTCTCAGGTTTTCCCCTTCATCAGGGACCCCTGGAAGCCCATAGTTCAGTGCAGTTTGAAAACCAGTCAGGTCAAGTGGTAATAGCACATACCTTTAATCCCAGCCCTTGGAAGGCAGAGGCAGGCGGATCTTTGAGAGTACGAGGCCAGTCTGGACCAGAGTGAATTCCGGGACAGCCAGGACTGTTACACAGAGAAACCCTGTCTCAGAACACACCAAACAAAACAAAACAAATAAAAAACAAACAAAAGCAAAATAAAACAACAGAAAAACAGAACAGACTTCTCCCACATTTCAGATGTTCTGATTTGCCACTCAACAAAGGAGTCATTTCCCCACTAGGAGATGTTTTTTTGGTGTCAAATAAGAGGAAGTCGAATATGATCACTGTAAATGCATAATATAAGGGATCAAGAAGGGAAAAATTCAGTAGCCAGCCAGAGCCAGTACACCTTATTAGTTTTCCGTTTGTTTAGGCCTTTTTACCTTTCTTTCTTTGTCTGTGTGGGGGTGGAGGATGTAGATGCCACAGCTTAGTGTGGCAGTGAGAGAACAACTTGTAGGAGCTGGTTCTCCCCCTCTACCATGTGGATTCCAAGAATCAAACTCAGTTCCTCAGGCTTGGTGGCCAATGCATTTATCCACTGAACCATCTCACGGGCCCTGTTTGGATTTTTGAGACAGAATGTCCTAATGGTTTTGTTTGTTTTGTTTTTTGTCAACTTGATACAAACCTAGACATATTTAGGAAGAAGTGATCTTGAGAAAATGCCTTTCCCTACTTCTCCAGGATTGCCTATAGGCAAGTCTGTAGGGCATCTTCCTGACTAAGGATTGGTGTGGGAGGACCCAGCTCACTATGGGTGGTACCACCCCTGGGCAGGTGGTCCTGGGTGTGTGTGTATATATATTTATATAAGAAAGCAGGCTGAACAAGTCAGTAAGCAACATTGCTCTGTGGCTTCCGCTTTAGTTCCTGCCCTTACTTTCTTCACAATGGACAATGGTGTGGAGCTGTAAACCAAAATAAAACTTTTCTTTCCCAAGTTGCTTTTGGTCCCGGCATTCTATCACAGCAATGGAGAAGTAGCTGAGACACAGGACTTCATTGTGTGGTCAGGCTAGCCTCAAACTCATGATCCTCTTGCCTCAGCTGAGTCTTAGGATTACAGGTGTGTACCACGTGCTCAGTTTATTAAGTCCTCAGTAGGAAGGAAAACCATAACACTCTGAGGAGGAAAGTGTTTTCATCCTCCACAGGGCAAACATTGCAGGGGTGTCTTGTTAGAGCCGTTCAATCTCTGCATTGAAAAGCTCTGAGGATGGCCGTGTTAGCATGTGTGTGTGTATGGCGCAGTGAGGGCACTTGGTGAGTTAATGAGGGAGCTGGTCAGCAAAACAAACAGGAAAGAGAGGAGAACCATTTAAGGAGGTCTGACTCAGGTGCCACACCCATCTCTGAAGGCACAGGTATTTGAGCAGGGAAAATGGTCCTCTGGGACTTCAGCCGTTAACCCCTTCCATGATGACAGCTACTCAGAAACCAACTACCACACAACACGGACCTCAAGGACAGTCACGACTGAGTTAGTAAGAGGTGCATATTTGTATTCCAGCCCTTGGAGGCTGAGCAACAAGGATCATGAATTCCAAGTCAGCTTGGGTTTCATAGTGATACCCAGTCTAAGAAACAAAAAGAAAAGAATGGGGAGGACAAAGAAGGAGAGAGAATGAAAAAGGCTTTCTTCAGCCAGGAAGAAAGCTCAATTTTGGTAAAGTGCTTATCAAACAAGCACGAGGACCCTAGTTCTCCAAAACTCACATAAAAAAACTGGTGGTAGGCACTTGTGACAGATTCCTGGTGTAACCTTACTAGCCAGCAAAACTAGACTAATTAGTGAGTTCCAGGCCAGTGAGAGACCATCTCAAAAACCAAGGAACAACACCTCATGTTTGTTATGATCTGCTGGCTGAGGGAGGCAGATATCCCACCTCTTCCAGCCTGCGCCCTTTCTTTTCCCCCTAGCTTCTAGCTTCTCCTCTCTCCCCCCTTCTCTCCCTCCCCCATGTCGGAAGAAGTGGCTAAGGCTTCCTCTCCTCCTCCCTCCCTCCCCTTTTATTAAGTAAACTATAGCCAAACTCACTCTGCATGGCATGCATGCATAAAGGTCTCTCTGGCTGCCCTGCCAAGCTGCCGAGGTCTCTCATCCGCCTGGGACCCACAGAGGTCTCAGGTGGTGGGACCCGGCTGCCCCTCGTGGCCCGCTGCCACCCTCAGGGAACTGCGCCATTTTATCTAGACTATTACAAAGCTGACCTCTGGCCTTCACAAGCACAGGCATGTATCCACACACTCATATACCAACACACACAATGGAGGGGCTAGATTGTAGCTGCCATTTTCCTTCACCTTAAACAGAAAAACCACACTTTGGTAATTACATGTGTTCTGCTCTTTCAGCTGTCTCAGGGACAGAGATACTGGTTTATCTCACAGATGTCCCGTCTGTGCTATGCCCTGCCTGATTGTGACCCTCTCTCCATGGGGCTAAGTTGGATTCCAGGTACTTCTCCCCGTAGACCAACTTTATCTTATTTACATTTTTCTGGTGATGTGATAGCACCTAGTGTCATACCTACAAAGCACTCTACCAAGATGTTGCAGATACCCTCTGCCCAGTCTTTTAAAAAGGAAAAGGTAAGTGCAAACATTCACTTTAAAGGTGAGGAATCTGGCACGGCCGACTCAGAGATGCAAAGGTGAGTCATCCATAAAGAAAGCAGACTTTAGACTTTCTCTCTGAGACAATGCAGTCACCAGACTCAAACAGGCAGGCTCAAAGTGAGCTCAGCAACTATGAGAAAACATTTCACGTTCCTCAAGCTTGGCATGAAATGCATAACAAAGATGGTGATTAAAGAAGTATGACCAACAGACATACACTGAAGGCCAGACACCACATAGAGTTTTAAATTTAGTCCTAAGGGGGCTGGCAAGTTGGCTCAGCACGTAAAGGTGCTTGCCACCAAGCATGACAAACTGAGTTGAACCCAAGAACCTATGTGGTGGAAAAAGGGAATTCTCCTCTGATTTCCACATACTTGTCATGGCACACACAATAAATAAATGTAATGAAAGTATATAACTTAAAAAATTCTGTCTTTATAATATCTGTGATGATTTTAATAATATCACAGGTTCACAGTTAGGGAAAACAAGCCAGGAGAGTGTAAGGCATTTGTCTGCAGTCACACAGCTGGAAAACGATGGTGCCACCGGGTGGTGGTGGCGCACACCTTTAATCCCAGCACTCGGGAGGCAGAGGCAGGTGGATCTTTGTGAGTTTGAGACCAGCCTGGTCTACAAGAGCTAGTTCCAGCGCAGGCTCCAAAGCCACAGAGAAACCCTGTCTCGAAAAACCAAAAAAAAAAAAAAAAAAATACCAAGGCTGGAGAGATGGCTCAGTGGTTAAGAGCACTGGCTTGCTCTTCCAGAGGTCCTGAGTTCAATTCCCAGCAACCACATGGTGGCTCACAACCATCTGTAATGAGATCTAGCGCCCTCCTCTGGCCTGCATGAACACATGGAGGCAGAATGTTGTATACATAATAAATAAATCTTTTAAAAAGAAAAACAAAAACAAAACAAAAACAAAAAAGAAAGAAAACGATGGTGCCAACACCCCAACACTGTCCTAAGAGCAGGCCACACATCCCACTCTAACCAAGGAGGCAAATACTCTTCTCTGAATGAAGTCCTGGTCAAGCTAAAGGGTACAGGACACAGGTTGCCACATATCCCTGCAGAGCTCTTCAGATGTTGAATAGCAGGTTACTTTACAGCCCATTTCTCTACCTGAAACGGCAGGAACAGCAGGTTTGGTAACATGCCTAGTAAAAGCCTGTCTGGATAAGCTTGCCAAGCTGTGGGTCTCTTGGGATTTGGATGAGAACTGATTAATCAAAGCAATGTCTTGAAGCTCATAATAATTAAAAGTTTCAAAATGAAAAGGACCCAAAGGTAGAAGAGTACCACATGCAAGCAAAAAACCCTTTGTTAGCAAGCAGTGAGCATCAAGAACCTCATTTCAAAGTCACATGTCAGGTTCCTGCTAATCTGCACACAGTAATGTCTTGAAAGAGCTACTGTCAAGAAAGATCCACATTCCTCTGTATTAAAAAAAAATACAATGACAGGCAGTCATGTGCACACCTTTAATTCCAGCACTTGGGAGGTAGAGGCAGGCAATTCTTTGAGTTTGGGGATAGCCTGGTCTACAGAGCGAGTTCCAGTATAGCTAATGTTACACAAAGAAACCCTGTTTCAAAAAACCAAACCCAACCAAAACAAACAAACAAACAAACAAGCTGGTCACAGTGGTGCACACATTTTATCCTAGCATTTGGGAGGCAGAGGCAGGTGGCAGGTGGTCTGAGTTTGAGGCCAGTCTGGTCTACAGTGTGAGTTCCAGGACAGCCAGATCAACAGAGTAAGACCCTGTCTTAGAAAACAAAACAAAACTAACACTAATAATAATTTTAAAAAACCAAAATAAATAAATTAGTAAGGATATCTTTGGGACAATACTCATGTTAATTAAATAAGAAGAACCAGTGACCACAGAACAAGGCTTATTACAATTTCTGCTCTCTTACAAACCAAAGGGAACACTTTCTGGAGAACTGTGGCCATCCATTCAGCAGGCACAGTGTGAAGTGTCACCCATTGCAGACCTGGGACTATGCCCACACAGGAGTTGTACACAGTAGGCCATAAATAGGATTGCAGAGGACAGGAGAGTGATCCTGCCCTTCAGAAAACTGTTACCAAAGCTCAGAGGAGAATCCTAATCCTGAGGTGGGTGGAGTATCAGGGAAGTTCTCTGAGGTGAAGGGAAGATTATGCAGATATGGAAAGATGGGTGACACAGAAAATGCTCACTAAATGCCGGTATAACAAGGCAGAGACTTGAGAAGAGTGAGCCACCAATGCCAGCTAGAAGCAGGCTCAATACTGAGTGGTTTACAGTTGCGGTCTCTCCATGTAAAACCAGGGCCATGACACCAAGAGAAGAGCACCATGTAAGCCTAAAGCAGCCATGTAGTAAGGAGTCTGTGATAAAGGCAATTCTTTTCCTTAATATATAAAGCCTCTACTGAGCCAAATACATTAATGGATTCACTTGGGAAGTGGAGCCAAGAGGAATGGAGAGTTTGAGGTCTGAGCTGGGTTTCACAGCAAGACTACATCACAAAACAAACAAGGACTTGGAGAAGAGAGGAGCAGATAAGTTAGAGAAGGAAGTACAAGGTTCAGGGATGGCCAGTGTGGTGGACTCTGCTAGCAGAAGATGCAGAGGCCTTGGCAGATGTCAGTGGCATCTGCCACTGCCCAGCCTTGCCTCCTCGGAGACATTTTCTTCTTTTGATTTCAATATTTGAGAAGCAGAGGTAGGCAAATCTCTACGAGACTGAGGCCAGCCTGGTCTACAGAGCGAGTTCCAGGACATCCAGGGCTACACAGAGAAACCCTTCATCAAAAAACCAAAGAAGAATTTTTTATTTAATTTTATGTGTATGAGTGTTTTGTTTACATGTATGTCGGTGTACCAAGTGCATTACTAGTAAATCAGTTGGATCCCTTGAAATTGGAGTTATGGACAACAGTGGTGAAGCCTTCAGGTGGGTGCCAGGATTTGAATCCAGGTTCTCTGCAAAAGCAAGTATTTTTCATCTTCTTAATTTTTTTCAATCTTTTTGGTGTTTTTGAGACAGGGTTTCTCTGTGTAGCCTTAGCTGTCCTGAAGAAACTCGCTATGTAGACCAGGCTGGCATCGAACTCAGAGATCTGCCTGCCTCTGCCCCCCGAGAGCTGGGAGTAAAGGCGTGCACCATCACTGTCCCAAGAACAAGTATTCTTAACTACCGAACCACCTCTCCAGGACAGGCTCCTTTTCTAATCTAAAATAGGCATGTTTCTATAATGTCTAGGGCCTTTGGACACTCTGTCTACTTTGTTAGAGGCTTTTAATCCAGATAGCTTTCTGTCTTAGACCTTACTTTTTTTCATCTTGGCTCCAATGTTACTTTCTTCTTCTTCATTCTTTTTTAAAAAAAAAAAAAAAAAAAAAAAGACAGAGTCTATGCATTCTTGGCTGCTCTGGAGTTTGTTATATAGACCAGGCTGGCCTCAAACTCAGAGGCCTCAGCTGTTACTTTTGTTGTTGCTGTTTTTCGAGACAGGGTTTCTCTGTGTAACACCTCTGGCTGGCCGGGCGGTGGTGGCGCACGCCTTTAATCCCAGCACTAGGGAGGCAGAGGCAGGCGGATCTCTGTGAGCTCGAGACCAGCCTGGTCTACAAGAGCTAGTTCCAGTGCAGGCTCTAAAGCTACAGAGAAGAAACCCTGTCTCGAAAAACCAAACAAAAAACAAAACAAAACAAACAAAAAAACACCTCTGGCTGTCCTGGAACTCGCTTTGTAGACCAGGCTAGACTCAAACTGAGAGATCTGCCTGCCTCTGCCTCCCAAGTGCTGGGATTAAAGGCATTGGCCACTACTGCCAGTACTTACTTACTCACTTATTAATTATGCATTTAGTATTCTGCCTATATGTTACTTCTATTTATTTATGTTTATTATATATACACTATTTTGCCTGTATGTATCCCTACAGGTCAGAAGAGGGCACAAGACCTCATTACAGATGGTTGTGGACCACCATGTGGTTGCTGGGAATTGAAGTGAAGACTCCTGGAAGAGCAGTCAGTGCTCTTAACCTCTGAACCATCTCTCTAGTTCATGTTATCTCCTTCTTGAGGCTTGCTCTGTCCACTTTTTTTTAGGGGGGAGGTAGCACTCGCTCTCTCTCACACACATCACAGTGTGTGTGTGTGTGTATGGAGGTCAGAGGACATCTTGTAGAAATTGGTTCTCTCTCTCTCTCTCTCTCTCTCTCTCTCTCTCTCTCTCTCTCTCTCTCAGTTTTTTGAGACAGGGTTCCTCTGTGTAACAGCCCTAGCTGTCCTAGAACTAGCTCTGTAGACCAGGCTGGCCTTGAACTCACAGAGATGTGCCTGCCTCTGTCTCTGC
Organism: Dicrostonyx torquatus; assembly: GCA_028555095.1. Taxonomy (NCBI): domain Eukaryota; kingdom Metazoa; phylum Chordata; class Mammalia; order Rodentia; family Cricetidae; genus Dicrostonyx; species Dicrostonyx torquatus. Next base: position 2,402,983 of record JAQHUG010000234.1, on the reverse strand, counting down.
CACCCTAGTGCTGGGATTACTGCCCAGATAGTTCTCTTCTTATATCATGTACGGTGCCAGCAGAATCAAATTCAGATTGCCAGGCATGGTGGCAAGTGCCTTCTATCAATTGGCCTATCTCACCAGCCCCATGTTAGTTCTTTTATTATAAGTTTTTTTTTTTTTTTAAATCAGGGTCTTAAAATTTAGCCTTGGCTGGCCTAGAACTTGCTATGTAGAGCAGGTTGGCCTTGAACTCAGAGATCTACCTGCCTCTGCCTCTCAAGTTCTGGGAGGCATCACCAGACCTGTCTTTCCCTGCTTAGACAAGTCTTATTATTTAGCTCAGGCTGGCTTGGGACTCACTATGTGGCCGAGGGTAGCTTTAAATTCATGATCTTCCCACCTCAGCCTCCCAAGTGCTGGGATTACAGGTCTGCACTATTATGAGTGACTGACCCCTTTATCTAAAATGGTACACCTCTTCAATCAATCCCAACACTTTCTAACTCTTTCCCCTTGTTTTCTCTCCAGGTATTACATATTACAAACAGTACTTCTAATGTCTATTTTTCTTCCTCCATAATGCAGATTTCATGAGAGCTAGAACAGATTTGTTCACTACTGTATTCCTACCTCTTATCCATACATCAAGCAAACAGTGCTTAGTATGATTAATAATAACTAATGTCCAACTCTTGGGGGAAATTTCAAGTTTTGTAAACCAGTCTCAAACTACTGTTGACTATCTTGAAATGGAAAATGCCAGACCTCCAAGCTCATTTCACAGCCAATAAATGGAAGGTGAAGCATAAAAATGATGAGAGAAGAACTAGCACAGGGTAGACGGCCAGATGGCAGCATCTGAAATGGGAGAAAGGGGCTGAGAGGAAAGCTCAGTGGCAAAGGCCCAAGGCTCCATACATCCTCAGGCCCACAAAAAAATTAATCATAAATATGTAATTGTGGTAGTTTGAGTGAGATTAGCCCCTACAACTGTTTGGAAAGGAAGTGTGGTCTTGTTAGAGGAGGTGTGTCACTGAGGGTTTCAAAACCCTACACCATTCCCAGTTAGTGTGTTCGTTCTCTCTCCCTCCCTCCACCCACCCCCCATGCTTGTGGGTCAGATGTAAGATCTCAGCTATGTTCCAGCCCCATGTCTGCCTGTGGCTATGCTCCCTACCATGACATTCAAGGAAGGACTCTAACCCTCTGGAACCCTGAGTCCTCAGATTAAATGAGGAGAGACATGATCAGGCCCCTTCCTTCAGTGAGGCAGGTCATTAATAACCTGCTCCTACAGGCTCAGTGAGCAGATTATAGGAGGTGGGGAACTGGGTTACAATGAGAGCACCACCAGGCCCACAAGGTCTTGCAAGGACCTCAGAATGTCAGGCCCTCAGTGTTTTTGCTAAGTGTTTCTTTCTCGTTGTCTGTACTTGCTGATCCTACCAGGATTATCCTCTCCTGCCCTAGCTGCTCCAGTTTATCCTTCAAATATCAGCTTAGGTGACATCACTTCAAAGACACATTCCCTACATCTACCATCTCCAGAAGGTATTTACCTGCTACTCTCCAGTATTTTTATACACTTGCACACATTCACCAAGCACCTATCATGCACTGGAAGTTGTTTATGTGCAATCAAAGAAGCAAGTAAGATTGTAAAAACAAAACAACAACAAACAGAGTTGAAGACAGTTCCTTAGAAGCAAACCATCATCATCATAATCCCAGCACTCAGGAGGCGGAAGCAGGCAGATCTCTGTGAGTTTGAAGTCAGCCTGTTCTACAGTGTGAGTTCGAGGACAGTCAGAGCTACACAGAGAAACCCTGTCTCAAAAAAACAAAAACCAAAACAAACAAACCAAAAACAAGAAAGGAGTACAGCACAGAGCAGGGGGAAAAGAGGTTGAAAAAGTAAACTAGTGGCCACAGAAGGCCCTCCTTGAGGTGATGGTCATATGGGAAACACCAGCCAGATCAACCGAACATCTGGGGCTAAGAATGGAGGAAAGCAACAGAGCAGAAGCTTAGCAAGCATGAGGTCCTGGTTCCATGCCTACCACCGCAGGGCAGAGTGGGAGTGTACCTGGTGTGGCTGAATGGGGACTGAGCACTAAGTGACAGAAGAATGGCTTGCAGTCACTGCAAGGGTGCTGGCTTTACTCTGGTGAAGCGGAATCCTGAGACAAGACTTCAATTTTAACAGGCTCTGGCTGCTATGTCTTCTGTTTTCCTACATCTTATTAGTTTTCCAGTCATTCCATTTGTTTTCAACTTCTGCTTTGTCTCTCTCCCAAGAGAAAGCAACTGAAAGACAGAAACTAGGCTTGGCGTGTTTACCTACTGGCACATCCCAGTGTCAGACACTAGTAGGTCTCAATAAACACTGAATGAATGAATGAACGAATGAATGCTAGACTTAGGAAGTCTCTCTTGTCAGAATCTCAAGCACTTCAAATGTTGAAGATCAGCGAATGAAGATGATGCAAGCAGACTCAACAGCTGGCTACACAAAAACTGTCTTTCCAGTTCTAAAAGCAGTTAGGGTGTGGTTAAAAGTGTACACTGCCCACACCTACTCCTGTGTATGACACAGCTGGTGAAGTACTTAAACACCAGAGCACAGGGCTAAAGCTGAGGAAAGGGTCAGTGACATGGCCCAGGGAACAGAGGTTTTGCTACCAAGCCTGATAACCTGATTTGAGACCTGGGTGGGATCCTGATGGTGGCAGAATAGAGCCCACTCCCAAAAGTTGTCCTCTCACGAGCAAAGGCCATGGCAAGGGTGTCCCTGACCCGCACAAAATGCACTTGCTGCTGTTACAGAGGATCCAGGTTCGTTCCCAACACTCACATAGCAGCTCTGTAACTCCACTCCTACGGGACCTGATGGTCTCTTCTGGTCTTCGAGGGTACCAAGCTCACACATGGTACACATACATATATGTGGGCAGTTGTACACATAAAATGACTTTTGTAAAAAATCTTTTAAGCAGTAGGGATATATATATATGTCAACGGTGGTACACCTTTCTGGTGTGCATGAGGCCCTGAGTTTTAACTCTCAGTACAAACAAAACAGCTAATGAGACAGCCCAGTGGGCAGAGGCGTTTGCTGCCAGGCCTGACAATCTGAGTGTGATCCCTGGAACTCCCATGGGAGAAGGGAGCCAACTCCTGGGAATTGTCGTTTGCCATCAAGAGGTGCTCTGTGGCAAACACACACACGCACACACACAAAATCAAAGATTTTTAAGTATGACTTCAAAGTCTATCATCTACCCAGGGTACACTGAGAGGAACAGATTGGAACCTTGCATCCCAGCTGATGGACTCGGGAAGTTCTAGAGTCAACCAGGCATACTTTTGCCTTAACCAGAAGGGGTCTCCCATCTTTAGATCTGTTAGAGGTACAGCCCAAGGCTGAAGACACAAGGGAGCTTCAAAATCTAGGACCACAGACAAGCCTCTTGGCTCCACTAACTAACAGGATCTAGCCTGGAATTAGAAGTTTGTAAAGCTAAAACAGGTCAACACAGGCGGAATCCAACCCACCGATGTAGCAGACATCAGCCAACACTACTGAAGGCTCACCACCTCCCTGCTCTCCAGAACCCTGGAGGCCCTCAGGCACTCTGGTGACTAGGAAGAGCTATGGAGGCTGCAGAGCAGTTAAGTCCCTCTACCAGTCACACTTCTCCCAATCCCAGGGGGACAACATGAGGATGCACATAACATCACCGGGAACCCTAACAATCCAATGGGATATTCATTCAGTTGGTCTTTCCCCAAACCCTTATTATACATCGACTGTGTGCACCACACACCTCACTAGATGCTGGAGACACACACAGTTCACACAAGATCTTGCAAAAACTACGAGATCTTTACTAAAGGAAGTCAAGTAAACAGGCAATTGCACTCACTGTGATTACTGCCACGGACACTAGAAAGGTCTCAGTTCAGGCTCTGAAGATGGAGGTACTGAGCGAACGGCAAGCATCAAGCAGCAGTCCAGCAAGGGAGCCCGGGCAAGAGCAGCAGGAGTGGGGTACAGGCAAAGACAAAGAACAGGGTGCAGCTTACGGAAGCGCCTGGGAGGAAGAAGAGTAGAATGGGAAATGCAGCCAGTGAGCCAGCTCAAGTCAGAGCCTAAAGGACCTAGATGTGCCAAGAAGTGTGGTCCAGCCTGGGGGAAAGGAGGACCTACTGGTGGATTTTCAAGTAGGATCTTTTTATTTTTGGTTTTGTTTTTCAAGACAGCATTTCTCTGTGTAGCCCTGGCTGGCTTGGAACTCGCTCTATAGACTAAGATGGCTTCACATTCACATATCCGCTTGCCTCTACCTCCCAAAGGCTGGGATTAAAGTCATGGCCACCATGCCTGACCAAGTAGTATTTTTTTTTTAAGGTTCCCCAGCTGCTTGGGCTATATTCTCTCCCTAGAGTATTTTTTTCTCTCTATGCAAAGTGATAAAGATCAGGGGGGAAAAACAATATCTCTTCTGGCTTGTGATAATCTCAGCAGAGTATTTTAGGAAAAAAGATCCATTGAGAAACAGAAATACCCTCAAGGAACAAGTACCCCTTAACCATCTGAAACACAACAAAGTAAAAACCTAGCACAAACCATGCCTGCTTCCTGTTAGAACTTCAGGCTTTGGTGCCCAACTTCAGGGTTTTTGGGAAGTGAGCAATGAAGACTTGCAAGTCTCGGGTATGACGGCAAACGATGGAAGTGCAAACCCAGCCTCAGTTGTACCCACAACCAAACTGTCCTTACAAACTTTTAGGAAGTGAAGTGAGAAGAATGAATGGGAGTGGTCCTTAACAATCAGTGCTCTAACTGGAGAAGGAAGCAGCACCCTTGGGGGGCAGCCAGCCTTCCTCAGACACAGGCCCCAGCAGGTACCATGGCTTAAGAGTCAACAGTAACATGCTCTAACACCTACAGACATGGGAGGTGGGTCAATAGTGCTTTCTTATGATTACTTTGAGACAAGGTCTTTTTATGTAGCCATGGCTGGAACTTACTATACAGATCAAGTTGGCCTCGTCCTGCCTCAGCCTAATGTGTGGCTGGGATTACAGGCATGTACCACCACATTTCCCCCAAAGCCTTATTTTTATTGGTGGTAGGAATGGAAACCAGGACCTTGCAAATGCTGGACAAGTGCTCTGCCACTAAGATATACCTACATATTTTATTAGGATAGAAACCCAATTGAAGTGAATTATCCCAGCCACCCTACTATGAATCTGCTGACCTGGAGATGGAGCCAGGAGCTGACTGGCAGGGAGTCGGAATGCTCTTTCCATTGGACCTCTGAGCCTGTCAAGTTACCCAGCGTGAAGATTCCAGGCAACCCACATTCATTAGATGATCACTACACAGACTCTGAAGGTCTGATTCTCTAGGACTAGCAAAGGCTTCTTGGCAGTTCCTAAGAAACAGAGGGACAGGTGGGCTCAATTCAAGACAGAGTGCTAGAGTCCTGAGCTTTGTGTCTACAACCTGTGACAAGTTGCTCTATCTCCAATTATCCTCTGGAAGGATAGGGATAAGGTGACACTATTAAGTTTCTGTGAGTTCGATAGAACTAAAACAAACAAACAAACAGACTGCAGAGTTTATAATAAATAAATAGAAGAGCTGGGTGTGGTGGCTTAGGTCTGTTCAATCCCAGAACGTGGGAGGCAGGATGATTGCTATGAATTCAAGGCACAATGAAATCCTGGCCAGCCTGGAACCAGAGCCATTTTTTTTTCTTTTAAAGGAGGCAACTAATGTAACATTTTTACTTACTACTTTTTTCAAAGGCACAAGAAAACCTCCACAGGTTCATTATAGTTCAATGCACTCAAGAGGAAGTAGGAAGTCTTTTTGTGTTGCTTTCAGGGAAACTAAGGCATAAGTGGAGCAAGAAAATGTCTACAAAGGAAGAGAATGTTACCGTCCAGCCACCAAATCACTGTGCCATCTCCCAGGCAGATTACTCATCCCAGGCACCACGACAAGGCCAAAGCCCCTTCCTTTGGGTAGGTTCTTCTAGACCTAGGGTCAAGGATCCCCTAAGTGGTTCTGTTGTTCCCCTCTCTTTACTCCAAAAGATCAACCACGAGGAAGGGAGTATCTGGATATTGGTTTCATGAATATTTGGTGTTTCACAGTTCCAAATAGTAAGGAAAACGTTCGGACTCTTGCCCTGAAAGGCAAAACACTGAAAGCTAGAGCCTGCAACAGAACAGCCTCCTAACGAACGTGAATCAAAAGCTTCTTATGAAGATCAGACCACACAAGAGGCCAGAATGCGGCCTCCTGACACCAATCCAAACAATATAATGGCGACTAGATATATCAAATCATTCCTAGACCCCAAACCGGCTCCTGATTCTTTTGTCCCTGGAAACCTGCAGAGGAAGCCTGGTTTTGCCTCTACTACTCGAATGACCTTCCATATGTGATTTAACCTCCTGTGCCTCCGTGTCCTCGTGGATAAAACGACTAAAGCAATAGTAGTTACCTTACAGGAGCTGCTGTGATCAGGGCACAGAGTGCTTAGCACAGAGGTTCGAAGTCAAAAAGGGCTGGATAACCAGTGACAGACATTCTTGTGTTAGAACTAGCACAAGTGTCCCCATTCCGTCAACTTGTCCCTGAGGACCCTAAGGACGAGGGGCGGGCGGCATAAGGCCATTTCTAGATTTTTGCCCCATTTTGGGGGCGGTGGCCAAAAGATAAGGCCCTAAACGAGGAGGCCTCAGGTCGGCCACGGAGTGGGAACGGGGAAGCAGAGCAGCGGAGGGGCCTAAGTCCAGGAGTCTCTCCAGCTGGCCTCTCCAAAGGGGACTGCGGACCTCAGATGACGGGGTGACGCCGGGCCACCAAGCCGGAGTGAATGAATGAGCACGCAGCCCTTTCACCTTCGCCCACACGCGGCTCGAGCCCCTCCAGCGTAGCGTCCTCTCCGTGACCTCTGACCCCGCCGACCCCCTCACCTCGGACCCCTTCAGTTCTTCTATCTCGCCGGGGTGCCTTTTTCCTCACCCGCAAGTCCAAACGGCTCCGGGCGCCACGGCTCGGCTCGCTTCAGCAGCAAAATGTCCGCAGCCTCCGCCTCCCACTCCGAGGGTGAGTCGCTGCAGCCGGCCGCTCCGAGCCCCACGGCTGTCACCTGCCGAGCGGAAGTGAGCTGCCAGTGCCGCGGAACTTCCGGTGGACGCACACCCCGGGGGCGGGGTCAAGGGTGCAACCCGGGAGGGAGGAGCTGGGGCCAGGGTAGGGCGGGGCCTTGAGCGGGAGGGGCGGAGCCTTGTGAGGAGGGCGGGGCCTGGGCGGGTCAGGTCGCTGTGGCAATCTGTGCAGTCCTTGCCTAGACACCCTGGTCGTGCTCCCTCTTAAGAACCGTGGAGTCGGAAAGGGTCTTAGAAGACTTAAAGTCCATCTTTTTCTGAGTTACAGATGGGAAGACTGAGGCCAAGATCATTGGCCTGGTAAGTGGGAGAGTCAAAACCGGAGCTGTGATCAACTGCCAAAGTGCAGCTGTCTACTAGGTTGAATCTAGACTTCTTTCTGCAGTCCTCAGAGAATTCATTGCTCTAGGAGGACAGCATAAGTTACTAAGACTTTTCACGCAAGGGGAACTTCAGAGTGAGCTAAGGCATATAATGTGTCCCAGGACCTCAACTGACACAGCCATTTCTTTCCTGACTGTGGTCCTATTAATTTTCTCTTCTAGATAATTTGTGTTCATCCCCTTTAAAACATTATAAAACTGCTATTCTAACATTTTTATTGAACCAATAATAGTTGCAGTGTAGAGAAAAGGGAATACATTAAAAAGAGAAGAAGAAGAAGAAGAAGAAGAAGAAGAAGAAGAAGAAGAAGAAGAAGAAGAAGAAGAAGAAGAAGAAGACGACGACGACCAAAAAAAAACTATGCAGGCTTCTGAGGCACTTTTTAATACTTGGTTATTAAACCAGATGTCAAGTGTCTTCTGCCTTTTATTTCATTATTTGTGTGTTTGTTATTGTTGTTTTTGAGACAGGGGCTTACTACGGAACCCAGGCTGGCCCGTGTTGAGGCTTCAGTAATGTACTTTCACACTTCGTTTATGTAGTACTATGACTCTGACTCAGGGATTTGGACATCCTAAGCAAACACTCTAACAACTGAATTACTGTTGCCGTGACTGACCGGGAACTCTCTGTGAAAACCAAGGAAAGATCTTCTTGCCTCTGTCTCCCAATGCTGGAATTAAAGGTGTGCACAACCACACCCAGTCATTTTTACAATCTTCAAAGCTTTGCAATAACTGTAGCATTACAGCAAATTATAAAAAACAACAAGGACAAAATAGAATCCCATGAGGCTGGAGAGACGGTTCATCAGTTAAGAACACTGGGTGCTCTTCTAGACAACCTGAGTTTTTTATTCCTAGCACCCATATGGCAGCTCACAGCCATCTTGTAAGTCCAATCCTAGGGGATTAAATACCCTCTTCTGACCTCCACAGGCACATGCATGCACATGGTACACATACATATGAACATAAAGTAAAAATAAATAAATCAGGCGCTGGTGAGATGGCTCAGCAGTTAAGAGCACTGACTGCTCTTCCAGAGGTCCTGAGTTCAATTCCCAGCAACCACATGGTGGCTCACAACCATCTGTAATGAGATCTGGTGCCCTCTTCCAGCATGCGGGCATACATAGAGGCAGAATGTAGAACAAGAGCTAGTTCCAGTGCAGGCTCCAAAGCCACAGAGAAACCCTGTCTCGAAAAACCAAAATAAATAAATAAATAAATAAATCTTAAAAAAATAAAATAAGTAAATAAATCTTGGTGGTGGTACATGCCTTTAATCCCAGCACTTGGGAAGCAGAGACAGGTGGATTTCTGTGAGTTCAAAGCCAGCCTGATCTACATAGAAAGTTCCAGGCCAGGAAAAAGTTACATAGTGAGACCCTGTCTCAAACAAAAGCAACAACAAGCATATACCCTTCACCCGGCTTCCCTCAATGGTGACATTTTTATATATGTAGGACAACATTAACACCAGGAAATTGTCATTAGTAAAATATCCTTAATACAGTGCCTTGGTTTGAAAAACAGGATCTGAATGAGATTGCAACTGACCTAGCTCAGCCCAGAGAAGAATGCTTGAAGAGACAGCCGGTCTCCCAAGATTTTCTGTCTTGCTTGATACAGACAATTCCAGGAAAGAGAGATCACAGACCTACACACAGCCTGCACTACTGCATCAGCTTCCTCAGTCCAAAACTCCTCCCCTCCCTTTATAAAGGGTCGCAGCAGGTTACCCTCCATTCCCTCCGGAGAGAATCTGCCCCTCGCTGTGTGCTGTGTGTGCCAATAAACACAGACAGTCTCATCTGCTAAGATCAGACTCCTGTCTCTTTCTGCTTTCTGCCTCCAAAATCCAGCAAACTTTATCTCAGTGGCAGTCTTTATTCCATTTTTAAATCCTTTTTTAAAAATACAAAGTGGGGAGCCTTCTTGGTGCAGCAACAGAAATTTTCCTCACAGTTCTGCTGGTGGAAATCTAAAGTCAAGACCAGGTTGGTTTCTCCTTCTGTGCACCTAGAATAACCGTATATGAACATACGCGGCCTGTTGATGTGATGATAGCAGGAAAGCTCTCTAATGAGAAATGTTGTTAATCATACAGAAAACAAGATTTCACTGGACATGTGAAATGAAAAGAGAAGATTATCCAACAACAATGAAATAAAACAATTTTAAAATGCCCTAAAAGCACCCTGCTGCAGGGAGTTCATGGCTAAGTGACTAAGTAATGGGAGAGGCAGAACCAAAAAGATTCAGGCAATACGGGTGTGGTGGACACACCTGTAACTCAGCATTCGGGAGGCAGAGACAGGAGCATCACCAGCTCCGTGCAAGCCTGGGCCACGTCAAGAGACTTCGTCTCAAAACCAAAATTTTCAAGGATACAGAGGTCATGGGCCTGGCTCCTAAGGAAGGCCTCCAGGGGCAGGTGGCCTTTTTGCTACATCATCTGAATGAGATGTGGTTTTTTATTAGGCTGAGATGCTGGGAAAGGGAATTCCAAGAAGAAAAATGTTTCAGAGGCAGGGGGGCTTGCGAGGGAAGTCCTGTGAAAGGAGCCTAGCTAGGCGTCTGTGGAGTCTTCCGGATTTGTAAATCTCTACTCTACAGCAGGTAATGAGGGAGTGAGTACTAGACAGATGGGTAACTTAGTTATGTCCCCAGCCTCCAATACAACAGCTATTTACATAGTTTCTATGCTGTGTTACATATTATATAAGTCACTGGACAATGTCCTACAGTATGCAGGAGGCTATATGTAGGTACTATGCAAATATCATGTCATATCAGGGCCTTGGGACTCTAGGGACTTTCGGTCCTTGTACCAGTTCCTGGTAGCCAGCAAGCTAGACTTAATTTGGGCAGATTAAATAAGTGTTCTTCACTTCTGTGTCCACTAGAGGGTCGACAAAGGCCGTTAACTGCCATCCTTTCCTCTAAATGTGATCTTGGCACAGGCCCTGCAACGCGCTTCTACTCCCAAGTTTCCCGGCTCATCTTCCTGTATGTTTATGGATCTGAGAGCCCAGTCTTCGTTTCCTGCTCCTTGTTTTTTTTAATCCCTCAAATCCCTAAACGTTGGCACAGATCCTTTTGGACATAAGGAAGGAAATGACTATGTTCACCTCCTCACGGATCACACCAGCCCTCCACCTGCAGAAGGTAGGCAGCTTCCTATCCTTCTTACACTGACCAAGTGGGGCACAGCTATCAGAGGGCCCTGGAAGCGTCCAGGGCTCCCTTCTTCCCCAACTCTCTCCCTGCTACCATTGCTGCTGTTTACAGAAGCAAAACTCTGGCCAGCCCTCCAGGCTCTAATGCCACAGGCTGCCTCTCAGAGGACTCTCTGCTTGCTCCAGCCCCTGGGCAGGACCAGTCTCTACAATTGGAATGTCCCAGGCTAGAGTTGGGGATATAGAGCCCAGTGGAAGAACACTTGCCTAGCATACTCAAAGGCCTAGTTTCAACCCCCAGTACAAGGAAAGAAGGAAGAAAGGAAGGAAGGCCACCCAGGCTCCAAATCTCATCTGGATTCAAATCCCCAGCTGTGAAAAATCTGTCCTCAACCTAGAAAATAGGACGACAGTGATTCCTTGTAAGATTGCTAATAGAGATATAAAGATTAAGTCTTAGCATTTAGGGACAAGGCCTGTCATCTTGATGTCCCTGTTAAATGGCATGTACTGTTTGCATTGATATTGGTTCAACTCGGCCACTCGCTGACTGTGTAATTCAGTGTCCTTGAGCTTCAATGTCCCATTTGGAAAACGGGACTAATATCCTATTTTATACAGACGTCAAGAAAATCTAGATATTTTCTAGATAGGTAAAGTGCTTAAGGCACAGCTAGACAGCCAGCACTAAGTAACAGTAGTGACTGCAGATTCTCAAGGCACCATGTGAGAACGATACACACTTGCATTTTCAGCATTTAGGAGGCAGACTAAGCCAGCCTGTACTGCATATTAGGTTCAAGTCTAGCCTGGGCTATTTAGGAAGACCCAGTCTCGAAAAATGCAAAGAACCTGTCTGGATTCAATCTCCAGAAAAAAAAAAAAAAAAACCAAAGTAGGCACAAAGAACAGAGAACAAGCCCAGATACTGTAGGGATCATTCGTGCCCCATATCTGAGCACTTTCCCCCTAGTGTGCAGCCCTTACCTGTATCTGCCTCCCTGCAGAACCAGACTTTCGCAGACC
>JAQHUG010000234.1:2367790-2381717 GCA_028555095.1 Dicrostonyx torquatus | reverse complement strand
AGCTAGCTGGATGGTGGTGGTGCACGCCTTTAATCCCAGCACTCGGGAGGCAGAGGCAGGCAGATCTTTTTGAGTTCGAGACCAGCCTGGTCTACAAGAGCTAGTTCCAGGACAGGCTCCAAAGCCACAGAGAAACCATGTCTCAAAAAACGAATAAAATGAAATAAAATAAAATGTCTGTTAATGTATGCCAAAAGAAGAAGCCAGCACCAAGAGTTCTGGGCTACAAGCAGCAAAACCAATTTCTTACCTTTTCTTTTTTAAAATTTATTTATTATGTGTACAGTATTCTGGAGTGCTGGGATTAAAGGTGTGCACCACCATCCCGTTTAAAATAACCTTTGATAAAAGTCTATTAGATGAAGTTTATTAGATTAAAATTTTTACTTTAACTTAATACTAGATTAAGGGAATTTTAAAAGCCTATAATTCTTGTTGGGTGTGGTGTATATACATGTAGCTCCAGTTAATGGGGAGGCTGAGTCAGGAGGGTTTTGAGGTCAACCTGACCTAAACAGTGAGTCCCCATTTTCTCTCATTAAATGTCAGATGTTCCCCCATTATAGGGGCTTTGATAAGTGGGGCACCTGAAACTGGTGTGTTCTGGGAACAAAGTGTGAGAGAACTTTGTGGGTGTGTGTCGGGGTATTAGGTCAGTACGATGAATAACCAAGCCAGCTCAAGAAGGACGGGTATTTTTTTAATGGTTAAAAAGGGGGAACTCACGCTACAAGAGTGGGAGGTCCGATGTCCTATCTGTCCAGCGGACACCGCATGGAGAGAGCAGGCATCTGTGTCCTCTCTGTTTTGCTACCTGGACCCCAGGTGGCCACACATAACTAGATGTGATTGGTTGATAGTTTCCCCATCGGGTGTGCGCTAGCCAGTTCACCCCACCAGTATGGGCCCATAGCTCCCCTGGAGTGGGTCTGTCTGATTTTGAGAGTTCTGCTTGAGAAGCTGCTTCTAGCTGGCCCTAGAGGCACAGCTAAGATGACCGGGATCCCCAGGGTTGATGCTCTCTAGTTCTACCCTTTGCTGGCCACTAGGAGGCTCTAAAGTCATGTCTAAGAAGGTAGTCTGTCCCTAGGGTGCAAAACAAAACAAAGCAACCACCACGAAGGGGCTTAATCCCGGGGAGAGTGGGGGTGGCAGCTAAATTGCCGGAGGGGTCTCTAATAGTGAGGAATTTCCCTTCGAGGCTGTCAACTGTGCCGTGAGAACTCAGGACGAGATTCACGTTGAGCAACTGGGAGGAACACAGCAGGGTTGGTAGTGTCTGGCCTTGCTAGCTACCCTCCTGGCAAGGAAGGCAGGAAGCTGGAGATGACAGGCTTCATACCCAAGAGGATTTCAGAAGTTTCTTTTCTGATTACCAGCCACGATCCACATGCCCTGTCTGGCCTCAGTTTCTTCCCCTGTGCAGTTATTACTGGGCTGAATCACCGTCCAGCTTCCCAGTAAGGTGCAGACTGTGGTGCTGACAGGGCAAACCCGCTGCTCCCCTTTATACAGTTCCTCGTGTTGTGGTGATACCCAATCATGAAATTCTTTTCGCTACTTCATAACTGCAATTTTGCTACTATTATGAATCAGAATCTGATATGCAGCCCTGTGGGGGTCATGACCCACAGGTTGAGAACAACTGCTCTAGAGTCTAGACTATGCAAATACATCTCTTCATTTACACAATGCCGCTGGAAAAAGCAACACTGCTATCCCCATTTCATGCAGACACCTAAGGCTCAGGGTCTGTGCTGTGAGGAAGCTAGTACTTCCAGAAAGAGTCTAGCTATGATTACATAGGCCCAGGCCCTGGACACAGGATCTTCTGTTTTGGGCTGTGTGAGCCTGAGCAAAGCTCTTACCTCTCCTGTGCACACGAGACATCAATCATCGTGTGTTCAGTGCATCTTTGTGGCTTGGTTCGAACCACACTGTCCATTTCATCCCACAGCCTGGACACCCCACCCCCATCCCTGCCCACTTCCCTTTGGGTGAGGCCTTGAGATCTAATCTGGGACTAGGATTTCATGACAAACTCAGGTTTCCCCCTAGAGGACCCTCACAGGGGGCTGCCCACAAAGCTGCCTGCTCCAGGCATTTTCTCTTGTCCCAGCCAGCAGCCTCTGCCACCCACCATGGCCTACTGGCAGCCAGTCTCTTCCTGTCTGCTCCATACCAAATGCTCTCAGTCTCCTCAGCAAGGCCTGCTGGAGCTCACTTCTCTCAGTCCCTTAGGAGCGGTACACCTTCAAGGTTTCCAGAACTGCTATCTTCCCCAAGTGCCCCATGGGATTGAGCTATTACTGGCAATTGCTGCCATGTTAGTTCTGGAATCTTCTGGAATCTTCCGTGGATGCTTTGCTCTTCACATTTCTTTCATTGATAGATGCTATATGTTCCACCTTGGAAGCATCCACACACCATCTCCCTGGAGTCACACCCTGTATGCGCGAGCGCACACACACACACTTTCTCTGTGTAGCCCTGGCTGTCCCTGTTATAAAAAATTAAAAATGCTGCAAGGACTCTCGGCAGCAGTAGGCAGCAGAGACGCTGTAGGTTCCCAAGCAGTGGTAGCAGGCCATGTGGCAGCAGGCAGCGGGCCCTAAGAGCAGCCAGTCCTAGGCAGAGATGGCTGCTAGTCCCTGAGTGGTGGCTGGTCCCAGGCAGGGAGACACGTGGCGGGCGGGCAGGAGCCAGAGACATGGATAGGCACGTCATGTAGAGTAAAGTTAAAAGTTTATTAGGGTTATGGAGTGGAAATGGGGAAGGGGAGAAGAAGAGAGACAGAGAGAGAGAGAGGGAGAAAGAGGAGACAGAGAAGAGACAGACAGAAGTGGGGGGAAAGGGGAGAAGATGGGGAGAGAGACAGAACCTGCCTCTCCCTAGAGGAAGACAGGAAAGAGAGAACTCTCAGGCTGGAAGCTGAAGATCAGCCTGCCTCAGCGGATGGGGGAGGGACTGGGCGTGACTTTTCTCTTAAAGTGCCAGAACCATAACAGTCTTAAAGGTTCTGCCACTTCCCTCAAGGAACAGGCTGGGGACCAAGGCTCTGATACACAGGCACCAGGGGAATACTCCAGATCTAGCCCGTACCAGTGACTAAGTGAGCAGGCACCGACCTGCTCAAAACTCAATATCCGGTCTCCAAATCCACCAGTAGCCCTAGCCCTGCCACTTGGAAGGGGTTGCTTCCGTGTCCCCTGGTCCTGGCCTCCTGCCCAGTTCCTCACCAAGTAACTCCTGCGCTGATTAGCTTTGGTCAATTTGTCACAAACTAGAGTCACCTGAGAAGAGGGAACCCCAGTCTGTGGAGCATTTTCTCCCAGCCTAGGGTGGGCGGTCCTGGAGTGTGTAAGAAAGCCAGCAGGGCAAGCCAGGAAAAGTAAGCCAGTAAGCAGAGTTGCTCCAGGGTGTCTCCAGGTTCCCGCTTTGACTTCTGCACTGAGCTGCGTCAGCTTTGGGGAGTGACCAGGGAGTTATGAGATGAAAACTTTTTTTCTTCAGGTTGTTTTCGATCAGTGTTGTATCTCAGCAATAGAAAAGCAAACCAGGATGCCCCCCAAACTGGCTGACCTCCTTGGCCCCACTTATTTACCTGCTGAGGTACCAAGAAGATATTCTCTGAAGATACTGTTGTCATCTATGTAGGTCCCTGAGCAGGAATGAAATGCCACCAGGGAGTGAGGCTATTATTCTTTTTTGTTTTTTTGAGATTATGTTATATTTATTTTCTTTTGTTTGTATTTCAAGACAGGGTTTCTGTCCAGCCTTATCTGTCCTGGAACTCTGTAGACTAGGCTGGCCTTAAACTCAGAGCTCTACCTGCTTCTGCCTGTCAAGTGCTGGGATTAAAAGCGTGCTCCACTACTGTCCAGCTATGGGATATGATTTCTGCCATGGATTTTCATCCATATGCTCTGTCATTTTCCAGCTGCATTTTCTTTTCTTTTCTTTTTTCCCTGAGACAGGGTTTCTCTGTATCTTTGGAGCCTGTCCTGGAACTTGCTTTGTAGATCAGGCTGGCCTTGAACTCACAGAGACACCCCTGCCTCTGCCTCCCCAGTGCTGGGATTAAAAGCATGCGCCACTATTGCCCATTTTCAGCTGCATTTTTGAATGCATATCTGTATGCAGGTGCACAAATATGCACACATACACAGTGAATACACCCCAAAAATAATAAAAAGAATTACAGGGGCTATGGATGCAGCTCATTTGGTAGAGCGCTTACCTAGTATGAACAATGCTCTGGGTTCCATATTCAGCACTGCATAAAACCAGGTTTGATGGTGCGTGCCTGTAATCCCAACACTCAAGAAGTGGAGGCAGGAGGATCAATTCAAGGTCACCATCTTCATAGTGAATTTGAGGACAGCCTACCAGTTAAGTTTAGGACTTCAGAAATGGCATACCAGGCTCTAATCCACGTCTGATGACACCAGTGGCCCTGTGCAGGCTTCTGTTTTCGTCAGCACTCTCTGAGCTATAACCTCCAGCCACTGGGGAAGCATTTTGGCTTCTTTGAGCCATATGAGTGGGGAGGGTAACAGAGCCTCCCTCCTGGGTTTGAGGCTGTTTTGTTGGAGCTAGCTGAAGAATGAAATGTGGAGTGGGACGATGGGACGGGAGTACCACACTTAGTAGAGGAGACTTAGTGACAGTAGCTGCTTGTTTGGGTGATATGAGACCATCCTGCTGCAGCTAGGAAAGGCCTGCCTGGCTGTATTGATGAATCATTCTCAGACGGGCTGGAGATGTAGTTAATAAGCGAATAAGACCTTGCCCAGTATGCACAGGGTCCCACAAAACTAATAAAAACAACCAAAATAAAAGAGGGGATCAGGTTCTGCTGATAGGGGTCTTTGCTTGCCCCTTACTCACACTTATACCAGCTTAGGCTAGTTCTGGGAGGGCTGTCCAGAGCCTGGAGAAGCCAGCCTCCCACAGGTACTGCAGAGTCCCTGGTACTGCACCAGGTCTTTTCTCTGTAACCTCTGTGAGTACCTGGCAGCTGTAAATCTCTCAGTAGGGACTGCAGAGGCTCATCCTGGCAGCTTGAGCAGGCTGACTCCCTCACCCTCCTGGCTCTGCAGGACACAGCTCCTTGATGAAGCCAGGGCGGGCAGGGTGCCCAAGTCCAGGCGACTGCAGTATTCTGTTACTGATCTCAAGGCCGTCTGAGTCCCTTTCCATCTTGACCCCTCTTTCTCCATCTGACGAACAAGAATCTTACATGTAGATCATTCTTAAATGTAGCAGAGGGGTCACAGGCACTGCCTCTAAAGCTGCTCACAGTGGGCTGTCACCTCACCACAAACCACCAGGTTAAGAATTTCTGCATTTCAGATGGGTGGTGGTGGTGCATGCCTTTAATCCCAGCACGCAGAAGAAAGAGGCAGGTAAATTTCTGAGTTTGAAGCCAGTCTGGTCTACAGGGTGAGTTCCAGGACAGCTGGAGCCGTTAAACAGAGAAACCTTGTCTTGGAAACACTGCCCCCCTCACCCCCGCCCCCCAAAAAATACTGTGTTCCAAGAGCTACTCTTCTTTGACTGGTTTGGGTTTTTTGTTTCTGGCCCCCTAGGGCTTCAGTATGCTAAACAAATGGTCTGTCACCTCCACATCCAAAGAGCTGCTGCTTTCTGCAAAAAGCAAACTGCAAAGACAGGATAAATGCGGCACAATTGTTTACTTGCTTGTGTTCCCCCCACCCTGCAAGGCAGGGTTTCTCTGCTGAGCCTTGGTTGTCCTGCAACTCTGTCTGGGCCTAAAGGTGTGCACCACCATTGCCCAGGTTAAAAACCTAAGTTTTGCTAGGCAGTGGTGACACACACCTTTAATCCCAGCGGAGGCAGATCTTAGTGAGTTTGGGGCCAGCCTGCTCTACAGAGTGAGTTCCAGGACAGCCAGGGCTACACAGAGAAACCCTGTCTCAAAAAACAAAACAAAACAAAAACCAACAAAACCCTCTAAATTTCAACATACATTTGTCCCTGCAGAGGGAAGTCTGGAGGGGTCTTATGATGGACAGCTCCATGGCTTATCTCTGGAGAGCAGGACCTCATGGGGCCTCAGGAGTTCTCATTGCCTCTTGAGCTCTCATTGCCTCTGGCAGACACTTTGTAGCGTCTGCACTAAGGGACAGTATGGGAGCCAAGAAAGGGGCTGGAGGTTTAAATAGGTACACACACAGCCGGAGACAGACGAAACAAGAATGCCAAGAATGCCCCTTTAGTGTGGTCAGCTTATATAGGGATCCTTAACTGATAGCCACGCCCCAGCCACCAGAAACCAATTCTCTGCCATCAGGAACTCCTGAGGGTCTCATGCTCAGAGCAGCTGCAAACACAGGAAAACAAGTTGTTTTGCTCAGAGCAGCTGCAAGCTTAAAAAATTGTTTACTCTGGCAGGAAAGGGGATCACAGGAAATTCAGGGTCTGGGAGTCCACAGCCCCCAACACACTTCTGTAATGGGACCTTCCTTTTTAATAGGTTCATGTTTCTTCTGGGGATTCCTCTCCATTTAAAATACAATCCTAAATTGGGTATGATGGCAGATGCCTGTGCTCCCAGAACCTAGGAGACTGAAGCAGGAAGATTTGGGTGGTAGACACCTGTGCTCCCAGCACCCAGGAGACTGAAGCAGGGGGATTTTGAGTTTGAGGCCAGCTAGGGATACACAGCAGATTCCAGGCTACACTGGGAAATCCTTTTTCAAAGAAAGTAACATAAAAAGATGAAAAAGATTAAAGTGAAATAAGATGAAACATCTGTACAATACTACACACACTTTCAAATTCTCTAGGCCATGGGTCCTTTTGTAGAACATACAAGAGACCCAGAATAACCATGAAGACTCAGGCCCTGGAAGTCTGACCCACAATTCATCAATATCACGAAGTCATGACTTGGCACTTAGCCCTGGGTCCCTAAAGGCAAGATAATAAACCCATGTAGGTTTATCCTCCAAAAGGGGTAAGTGATAGTTCCTACACCTCAGAGAGTTACTTACTCTGGTAAAATGAAATAAAAATAGTTATTTATTAAAGAAAAGACTCAAAGTTGGAGGTGAGGGAGGAAGATCAGGCACTCAAGGTCATGCCTGGCTACATACTGAGTCTGTGTTAACCTGGGCCATGTGAGACCCTACTTCAAAAAAACCAAAGAAAGAGAAAGAAAGTAAGGGAGAGTGACTGACTGACTTAAGGACTCTGTCTGGGTCCCCATTGGAGGTTGTAGACTTCATTTGCTACAGGCAACTTTTCTCCAAAGCTGGATCTCAACATAGACCCCTAGAAGGTCTCCCCAAGGCCAGGAGCACAGAGGACAAATGTGGCTCATGGGATTTGGCCTGGATTGGCATCTGGCACCAGCTCAGCCATGGTGCTATAAAAACCCAGACATCACCTCATTGCTGTCTCATCAAAAAAAGGGCATTTTCCTGCATCCCTTTCCAAAGGACAGACTCCTGTCAGTGTGCTTCCTGGGAGGAGTGCAGGGCAGGATGGAGGGCCTGCAGAGTTCTCCTCTTGGGGGTCAGAGGGCTAGCCTGGGCATCACAGCAGCCCTGAACTGCCTCTTGGTAACCATGGCAGCCCTACTTCAGGCATTGTGTGCCTACTTACCCCTGCCCTGCAACCCTGCAACCCTGTGATGTAACTGTTGGTATCCTTGTCTCATAAAAATATGCTTCTTTATTCACAGGGGCTATGGTCTGGATTTGTGGGGCCACTAACTCCAGAGCTGGAGGTCTCAGTTTCCCAGGAGTCAAGAGGCCTCTGATGTGAGCACAGCTCTCCTCTCTCTATATGTAGCCCAGGTGGGCCTTGAACTTGCTATCCTCCTGCCTCAGCCTTCTAAGTAGTCAATATTACAGGACTGTACCACATCCACTCTAGCTAGTCAAATTCTCCTTCAAATCCCATGGGGAATTCTGGTCTGAACCCCTCTCCTGAATACTTTGGTATTCTTCTCAGAGGTATTTGATTGCCCAGTTGGTTAATATCTCAGACCCACTGCCTGGCCTTCCTCTGCTGGAGCCTCCTGAGAGCTCACCTCTGCACACCTCATTTCCCAAGCTCCTTTGCTAACCAGCTCTGGTGCAGTCCAGCCAAGGGAAACATTGAGGGGCCTGGACTGGCTTGAATGTGTTGGGACTAGCATTTTCTAAGTTCCAGTTTCTCGAGGACACACTTCCTGGTAGTTCCAAAGGGCTTGGATCTGGGGCACACAACCTACACACACACACACACACACACACACACACACACACACACACACACACACACACCCTATGTAACTCCCATTGGGCTGAGTTTTTCCAATTGCCCCTCCTGAGCTCCATAAAGGGCTGTTTTCCTCACAAAACAATTACTTCAAATCCCTTCCTCTGACATACATGATTTAAAATTTGTGTAAAATAGCTAGGAAAAAAAGAAAGCTCATTTTGTATCACAGACCCTCTCAGGCTAGGGATGTAGCTTAGCTGGTGCTTGTAAAATACACAAAGCCTTGGTTCAGTCCCTGGAATTTCATAAACCAGGCATGGGAGGTGGAGAAAGGAGGATCAAAAGCTCAAAGTCATCCTTGACTACACATTGTCCTAAATAAATAAATAAAATATGGCATCTTTATTAGTTTTTAAAGCTCACTGCAGTGCCATCACATACATTAACAGAACTCATGTTGTGCCCCGAATTATCACTATCATCACACATGTACACCGTGCTCATGCTCTACCCCTACCATCACTGTCAATCATCACACATGTACACAGTGCTCATGCTGTACCCCCAAACATCATTGTCAATCATCATACACGTTCACAGTGCTCATGCGGTACCCCCAACCATCACTGTCAATCATCACACACATTCACAGTGCTCATGCGGTACCCCCAACCATCACTGTCAATCATCACACACGTTCACAGTGCTCATGCTGTACCCCCAATCATCACTGTCAATCATCATACATGTACATAGTGCTCATGCTGTATCCCTAATCACCACTGTGAATTTTCTAATCCTATGAGCTACTTGGTTGTGACTTCTACTTTGCAGGTGGTAAATACCCTCGCAGGCATTCCCTTCCCTGACCACCCCAAATCCCATGGAGTGAAAGGAATGATTAAGCCCATTTCTCTGGGGTGGAAACTGAGGCTCAGGCAGGCCCAGAGCTCTTGAGTAATTAAGAAGTAGACCCAGAAACCTGACTCCCGACCTGTGATGTTTGTGACCCCCACTCTGGCTCTCTGTGAGCGCTCCCTTCCTCTCCACACCTGTGCACACACCCACAGCTGCCCCCTCTCCAGGTGAGAATAAATAGCTGTCATTTGATTCATCCATTGTGTGTCACCTGCTGGGAGAGTCTCAGCTGTTCACACACCTGAGGATACCAGGTAACAGCACAGCAATAATGGTAATGACCATCAATGACAATGCATCTTGCTGGTGCATGCTCAGTCCCCCCCCCCTCTCTCTGTCTGTCTCTCCAAGACAGGATTTCTCTGTGCAGCCCCTGGCTGTCCTGTAATTCACTCTGTAGACCAAGCTGGCCTCTAACTCCTGCCTCTGCCTCCCCACTTCAGGGATTATAGGTGTGTGCCACCACCAACCAACCAGCCTAGAATCCGAGTTCTAAGCACTGGCACCAAGTCCTTGATGCCTCCAGGAATCAGATACAAACTGGACACTGGGAAAGTCCAAGTCTCTACAATTAAAGCAACTTGATCTTCTCTTAGGAAGTGCTTCCTCTAGTCCTCAAGTGGATTTAGATCTTTTGATTTCTGTCCTCTGAAAGTAGAGAATCCTAGGGAGGCTCATCCACCGCGGGTGGGGGTGGGGTGGGAGTGGGGTCAAGTAGCCACTTGAAGGGTGACCCCCACAACCTGATGAAGTCTTGTAACACAGCAGTGACCAGGACGGTGAGCCAGAGTGTGATGCCAGCAGAGCTGGCTGGGAAGCTGGCCACTGGGGAGGTAAAGCAGCCGCAGGAGGAGTCTGGAACTCGGGGTGAGCACCAAAGACTTCAGTGGCCCATATTGCTGCCAGGACATGGTGGGCACACAATATAAGCCATAAACAGCCTAGAATGGAAGGCATCTCACAGGCTCTGATACCACATATTGGATTTGTCTGCGAGTATAAAAACCTGTTTAGAATGATTTGGAGACTCATCCTGGTTGTTTGTCAAGGAGGACTTGAGTAGCTGGCAATGGGTGACTCAACATTTTCCAGCAATCTCCTTGTCCCACAGTCAGGCTAACTACAAGGGTACGGAGGTAAAGATCAGAGCTCTAGTCTCCTGGCAGAGCCAAACACTGGCAAATGCTTTGAACAAGAGAGGAGTGTTGAGCGAAGACACAGTCTTCCCCATGAGGGAGCACAACAATGGGTTAGCTAGTATCCACTGGTCAGCCCCGAAAACATATACACACAAGTAACAGACTGAGCAGGTTGTATTTATGTATACAGGAATACATAGTCATACTCATACATACATATGTACCAACAAAGAAAAAAGTCACATCACAATCTCCCAAATAAAGTTTTTTAAAAAGAGATGAATGTTAGAATGATCGTAGCACAGGGAAGACAGAGAGGAGGCTCATGTGTCCCATCAGGGAAAATTTAACAAAGTGCCCAGTTTTTGAGAGCAGATAGGGTCTTATCAGGTATTTTTGGATGCCCTGGAACTTACTGTGTAGACCAGACTGGTCTTGAACACATAGAGACCCACCTGCCTATGCCTCTGAGTATCAGTATTTTTTTTTTTTTTTTGGTTTTTTTGAGACAGGGTTTCTCTGTGACTTTGGAGCCTGCGCTGGAACTAGCTCTTGTAGACCAGGCTGGTCTCAAACTCACAAAGATCCACCTGCCTCTGCTGGGATTAAAGGCGTGCGCCACCACCGCCCGGACTGAGTATCAGTATTAAAGACATAACTTTTTTTTTTTTTTTTTTTTGAGACAGGTTCTCGTGTAGCTGAGGCAGGCCTTGAACTCCTAGTTGCATTAAAGGCATGTGCCATGATGCCCGGCTTACAGTGAAGTCTGGACCAGCAGTGAGTGGATGAACTAGTGAAGAGGGGGTCAGGAATGGGCAAAGGTATGGGCTGGCAAGAACAATGGTCAGAAGTATGAGATTGAACAGATTATTCCAGAACTAGTAGGAAGAAAGATGGCTTTGAGAACACTGGGAACCTGAAGAACAGCCTTGTTTACCGGAACTATGGGGCTTCAGATCCTGGTTTAAACCACGTATCTTCTGGGTGGCCTTGGGCCAGCTGAGTAACCTCTCTGTTAAAATGAGCCCAAGTAGTGTCATTGTTCTAAGAACAAGGTACTGCAGGAAGGTGCTTTAGGACTGCCCTCCACAGGGCCACAACACCATCAAAGAACAGACTGTCAAGCTCTTGGACGTCCCATGCCCTCGTCAAAGGCCCTCAGTGTTGGGACCCACTCCAATGTTCCTCTTCTTTCCCGTAATGGAGCTGGGGTCACCTAGAACACTTGGCTATATCAACTCTAGTTGTCCACCACAGATACCCACAATCCATCTTCCTGCTGTTGGGAGCCTGGGCCTGAGCCTTGTGAATGGAGCTCAAGGACTCTGGGCCGGGCCTTGAGGGAGCAGGAGACCCGTGTCTACTGTCTCCTGCTAGTGCTGAGTCCAGCACAGGGGTCCTAATTTAATAGCCGGGGTTGACTTTATTTCTGGATGAGAAGGTTGGGGCTCAGAGGCTGGAAGCACTGAGGAAGTCAGGAGTCCTGCCTGATGCCACAGGATTCCAAGGCTGGGTAGGCCTCTCCTTTTCCACCATTGTACACTTCTTTCTAGTCAGCTCCTGTTTGCCTGGTTACCATGGTCCCATTGCAGAAACATAAACAATTCAGTCAAAGGATTCATGGGTAAAGGGACATGGAGGAGACTCAGAAGTATGGCTATCAGTAGATAGCCAGTGTCCCAATCGTTTACCCTGAACAAATGGGAAAAAATGAGGCACAGAGCCCCACCCCCACACACTGGAAGACACCCATGCCAACTTATGCTGGGACAACCTGCCCTAACATCTTGGAGACCCTCCGGGCAGCCGAGGCTGTGGTTTGGAATAACCTGACTGTCTGCACATAGGGATCTAACAGAACTCTTCAAAAGGATTGGTTTGCCAGCAGTTTTCCTGGGAGAGCCCAGACAGAGCTATAGATCAGGCGCTGCGGCTATCGGTGCAGTGCAGGGAGAAGGCCAGGGCCCAGCAGAGCCTCCTTGGTGGCCCTGGCTCTGCAGAAGGAGGGACTTGCAAGTTAATGCTGAGCTGGGCTCAGATGGTTCCAGCTCAGTGCGATCTGGAGCCCAGAGTGGCCCTTGGGTGCTGCCTGGTGAGCTTCCCTGCGGCAAGGTGGAAGGAGAAGCAGGAGGAAGGCTGACTTCCGCAGCTAGCCCTACAGGCAGACCACAAGCAGGCTGGGGTTTCTGCCTAGGAGGGGCCAGGTGGGAGAGGCCAAAGGGAAGATGAGAATCCAGGACAAGATAGACTGTGATGTAACTCACTGGCAAGGTGGCTGGGGTGGTGTCACAAAAAGCACTTCATGGATTCTGACAGCGATTGAGAATATTGTTCTGGGGCAGGACAGGGAGCACTGCCAGTCACCATGATCCCCAGGACAATCTGACAAGGGGGCTCTAGTCAGTGCCCATTTATAGGAAGGTAAGCAAGGCCTGAGCAATGATGGCCGGCACAGCTGTAGCAAGGCATCTCCATCTCAGTACCCAGGGTCCTTGCCATCCTCCTCCTCCTGGGTTCCAAGAACCAGCAGGATATACTGTGAGGAGTTCCTGTTCTGTTTCATGCGGAGTGCCTTGAGTGACATTAGCCCCAAGAAAACAACTACAAGGGATGAAGGAAGCCACCCCCGGGCAGAAGAGGCGCCAATCCCTAGCCAACCATGGTCTGATCTAGCCAGCACCTGAGAAGCCACCCCATTCCCACATGAGAAAAAGCCCAGGGAGGCACACACCTTGCTAGCTCTCCCTCCCCTTCGCCTGCAGCTGATAGCAGGCCAGGCCCCTCCCCTCCTCGCAGACTTGTATATAACACCTGAGTAAAGAACATTTTAGGGTATATACATGATGTGCCAGACATGTAGCTTCTCATCTAATTCTCCTAGCAATATCTGTAACCAGCATTTGTTGTACAGCAAGGAGTGTCATACTCCTTTATGCAAGTACAGCATATACTTTGAACATACTCAGCTTCCGTACTCTCTCTTCTCCAAACTCTTGAGGCTTCCTCCTTCCCCATTTTGCTTCTGCTTCCATGTTATATATAAATAATGATCCTACACATCTATGTAAAGTCTAGAACCCAGGGTTGGAGCGATGTCTCAGGAGTTAAGAGCTCAAACTGCTTTTCCAGAGGACCTGAGTTCATTTCCCAGGACAGAAAACAGAAGGCAAAAAAAAAAAATTAGGCCCTGGGATGGTGGCACATGACTTTAATTCTAGCACTCAGGAGGCAGAGGTAGGTGGGTCTCCCCATTCCAGGCCAGCCTGGTCTACAGAGTGAATTACAGAACAGCCAGGGTTACACAGAGAAACCCTGTCTCAAAAATAAAATAAAATAAAAATAAATAAATCCTAAAAAGCAAAGTCTAAGGTTACACAATGAGAGAGAACAGCAGTGTTTGTTCTCTGCATCTGGTTTGTTTCACTTAACGATTTCCAGTCCCATCCATATTGCTGCTGTGCCATAAGTGCAGTCTCCTTCAAGCTGAAGATGGTGTCATTGTGTTCACAGTGACGTGAAAAAGAACGGCCTCCATACTCATCTATTTCAATACTTGGAGCCCCAATTGGCAGAAATGTCCGGGAGAAGGTGTGTGACAGGATCGGGGGCTTTGAGGTTTTAAAAACCCATGCCAA